>JAJJMC010019642.1:917650-931197 GCA_023531435.1 Papaver californicum
TAGCAGCATCTTCTTGAAGGTGTACCTGGCAAATATTGAGTTAAGGGAAGTCTGTTGAACAGGCGACTTCACCTCCTTGTTTGAGTGTGTGTGCAGTGTAATTCTAACCCTCCCTTAATCATCTACAAGTTCTTTGTGTCTGTGTTTTTCTGTTACAAGAAGGTACATATCCAACACAACATGTATGATCTATTTGGTTATCAATAATCTTTAATCCCTCTAAGAGAAGACATTGTACACAATTAAGTTAGCATGGGATCAAAGCTTCGTAACAACAATATTTATTGCAATATATTTTTTATCGTCTTTTGCATTGTACTATAGACGAGGTGGTTAATACTACAGTCCTTGGGTTATTAAAATATGGCTAATAAATTTAACTTTTCATTCTCATTGCACCTTTTTTGTTCCAAAAGGCATATGGTAAGTTGGTAATGTTATATGCAGCGCACATCTGCTTTTGCAATAATCAATGCCTTTACAAATAAATGGTAGCTAATATTCGTAAATGGTCCTTGAATTCTAAGCTTTTTGATGGTTTTTATCTTATAACTGGGAAGCTGTTACGGGAAACAGCTAGTTTTGTTCATCTTTTTTGCATCTTTAATAAATTATAATAATAAAAGAAGATTAACCGATACATAAATATTTTTTGAACAAATCTAAGCACCAATTCCATTTACCGAGAGGAATTTGAAGTATTTTTAGTGAGTTCTTAAATCTATTCTTAGTTAGATATTCTAAAAGAGTCTCCTATATCTCCTTGTTAGTGAATAAAAATTTGTTACAAGTCTTTTCAATCCTCTTAAACTCCATGTTATTGGATTGAGATTTCTTAAGAGTCGCTCAAACATTTTTGTTGTTGAATTTATATTTATAAGTCATGGATTTATAGATTTTAGAAACTTTGGAGGATTTTTATAAGAAAATAGACATACCAAAAATCTCTCCCAAATTCACATACAAATCTTCTTTTTATGTACTTTATAATGAGGAAAAATATGTCTAGCCCTTTTTAAAAAAATTGTATGTCAAAAACCCACCATTAAGATGCCACATATATAAAACCCAAAAATACTTATAGTAGTATTACATTACAAATTAAGTTTCCCAAATTATAGCGGTGAAAAGTTAAATATATTTTTTCTTTAGAAAAATCCCTAAAATCACGGTACCATCTAGGGCTGCACATCGGGTAGGTTGGGTTGGGTCGGGTTTGGCCTCACCCGCACCTTACCCGCCAATTAGCGGGTAACCATTTTTTCACCAGCACCCAACCCGCTGTATGACGGGTCGGGTCGGGTCCGACCCGATTCTACAGCGGGTCGGGTGCGGGTCACCCGCCCAGACTCCACAAATATTCTAAATCTAAACTTCTTCTATTCTAACTTCTAAACCCTCTTAAGCCTGACCAAACAAGAAAGATTTATGAAAGAAACCAAATACAAGTCATTATGATTCAGGAAAGTCACTGTGAAAGAAACCAAATACAAGTCAAAGTCACTTCAACATTTATGAAAATGCAATGAATCCAATGCCCATTACATGCACGACATTTGGAGAAATCTTCAGTCCAGGTGCATCATCGGAGCAGCTGCCGTTCCCCTTGGTGGAGCAGCTCCATCAAAACCATTCTGTCTGTTTGAAATAATTCCAGATGAACAATGTAAGACAAGTATAAAGAAAGTCACTTTTCCCAAGCATAATATGATGAACATCTTAAAATGTTTACGACTGAGTAGCAAAGAAAGACAAACAGTAAACAATACAAGCCGGGGAGAGTTTCATATTATTTGAAATGGCCAAGTTGTATCAGTTATCAAACAGTACTAGCTCGTTAAAGAGATGTTTACTTTATGTATCAGTTATCAAGCCAAGTTTCAAAATTCCTGGATCACCATTAGATGCCCAACCCTTCTCCAAATATAATGGAAGTTTCCTTGCTTTTGTTAACCCCCATAGAATAATAATCACCAGAATATGAACTCGATGTTGGACTCAAAATAAAAGCAAGAGTTTTAAGTTTAAGAACTCGCCAGAATCAACTGCTGCAGGATGAGATTCAATCATCATTTATGATGATGGAAGAAGCAGCAAGGTTACCAAATAGCTCTGCAACAAAAGAAATGAACAATTAGAATGAAAAAAAATAAAAATAAAAATAGTAATAATAGTATAAGAAGTTAAGAACCATGAAGTACAAATTATACCTGACTCAAGAACATCAACCTCTTCCTCCTCGACTCCAAGGCTAGAAGATTTTTTTTCAATTGGTTTACGTAACCAATTTTTCAATAAAATTAATGCCTCAAGTGTTCTAGGTTTTAAGGAACTTCGAAAAGGATCCAAAATTCGTTTTCCGGAACTAAAAGCTGATTCAGAAGCAACAGAAGAAACATGTATAGAAAATATATCTTTGGCTATGAGTGGCAAAATGTTGATAATCACAGTTTTCACTTTTAACATTCAGTTGAATCTTGTGAAATTCACACTTTTCCCCTGTAATAACCAATTTGAGTTTTCGACTTTTCGTGATAATCGAAATCATCACGAATACACTATCAGGCAAATCCCCAATTAACAATAACAGCAAAAAAAAATAGAAACACTAGATGTGTTACCATGATTTCCCTTGATTTCCCATTGTTACACAACCATGATATCCGATGATTTACCATTAAGGTTAATCACAATTATTCGACTTTATACTTTATTATAGAGATTCTTACTATGTTAAACACATATTTTTACATGAATGTAGTTTTTGATTGTTTCCAATAAATCCTTTAAATCCTAACACTGTACTGGGTTGAAGATTATTTATATTCGAAACAAGGTATTACAATTATGTTTTTTTTTTACGGTGGAAGAAGATGAATAAAGTAGTCGTAATGGAAGGAAAAACATCGGAATAGATGGAAGAGAACAACCGTAAATAATGATAAACAAATACTATACAACTGTAAATCATATATCTTTTTACTGTTATAATACTATTTTGATAAAGGTCATATTTGTCATCTAAAAAATATGAAAATATACAATCAATCTAAACATACTCACTTTAACCGTTCATTCTTATGTTTTGGTCTACACATATAAACCATCTTAATGATGGGTTTATGGAAGAGAGAAGAACCAAACTTGGGTTTTTCAGATATTTTCACATTTTACAATAATCTAGCATCCAAACTCTATATGTTTTACATTCGTTGTACACTCATTCTCTTTCATTTGTGTTGTGTAATTGTACTCTGTCATGGCCAAGATAACAAAATATTGATAGAAAAGAAATGAAGAAAAATAAGAAAAGAAACACAGATGGTGTGATACATATACTAAAAGTTTTTGACAATCGACACGTATTTTACGATTTATTCATGGTAGTTTTATTAACATTGTAAGTTGCATAATAAAAATGTTGGTAGATATTTTAAATTTTTGATTAAATGTTATAAAAAAATTGTCTCTACAAATCACAAAAAATCTCTAAAAACCCACTAAATTTGTATCTATAAGTCACAAAAACTCTTTGTAATTCTCTCATAAAATCAGTAAAAATCTCTAGATTTTCGAAAAATTTCCAGAAGTCGCTCAAATAAAAAATTTATAAAAATCTATAGAATTCTCACCAGGTGCTAACACTAGCAAGATGTATTTATAGTACGGAACAAATAAACAAACATTAATATAGATTTTTCACTGAGAAGAAAGACTGATTTATCGATTGGGAAAAATACAACTTTGTCTAATCAATATGAGGTAAGATTTCACAGCCACCTAAAAATTTGATTCTTCCCGATTCGATTCAACAACCTAATTTCTTTTATTTCAAAGATTTAAAACCCTAGAAATCTTCCTTTGCCTACTAAATCCATAATCCTAGAAATTAAGAATTTTTAACCTTCAGATAGATAACAAGTAAAAACATATAGTAGACATGATCTTAATCTATAGAAGACATGAAAACTTGATCTTGATCTATGAAAGATCTGAAAATACAAAACTTTCGATATCCCCGTTTGCATCTTGATCAATCAAAAACTTTTAACCTTTGTATATCTCCCTGTAAATAGAACTTGATCTTGATCTTTGGAAGATATGAAAACAGGAAAAAGAAAATTCATTTTTAATCTTCAGATAGAAAAGAACAGAAAAATATGAGAACGATTATCTAAAAAATTATTATAATAATAGTTAAACCTGATCAAGGTGTAGTTTGACAGTGTAATAGAGGGCAGCATTCGATTCCGAGGTTGAGAGGTCCTCATTGAATGTAGCCGATTGGGCGTAGTTCCACCACTCAAGTAATTCTAAGATCGTGTGTTTGGACCATGCCAAATAGTCAACTTGCTAATGCAGACCCCTATTACGCCCTTTGACTGCACTCCCTCCTCCAACTACACGGTGCCAAACGGACTCTCTATTACACTATCAAACTACACTTTAACCAGGTTTGACTATTATCATAATAATTTTTCAAATAATCGTTCTCATATTTTTCTGTTCTTTTCTATCTGAAGATTAAAACTGAATCTTCTTCTTCCTTTTTTCGTATCCTCCAAAGATCAGGATCAAGTACAGGGAGATATACAAAGGTTAAAAGTTCTTGGTTGATCAAGATGCAAACGGGGATATTGACAGTTTTGTATTTTTAGATCTTTCATAGATCAAGATCAAGTTTTCATGTCTTCTATAGATTAAGATCATGTCTACTATATGTTTTTACTTGTTATCTATTTGAAGGTTAAAAATTCTTAATTTCTAGGATTATGGATTTAGTAGGCAAAGGGAGATTTCTAGGGTTTTAAATCATTATACCAACAGAGATATGTAGGGTTTTAAATTCAACTTATTAAAGATTTCCTGGGTTCTAATTCAATCTACAACAAGACACTCGGAGGACTATAGTCTAATCAAAAAATAATTTTTACTTTTACAAATTGGGGATTTTTTTTATGCATCAAATTGGGGATATAATCAAGATTCATAGTTTACTTTTTATTAATTTGTTCTTACTGTTTATTTTCTAAAAAAAATATATGTAATAACCGAACCTATGCTTTTTGTAAAGTGCCAAACAACTAAACTACAATACATGTATTTCCAATATCGTGTCATTCGATTACCTGCAGTTGTAACTGCCTTGCATTGGCAAAAACTCGGTGCCAAACGGACCCATGGAGTATAGATAGACAAATATGAAGTGCACAGTCCAAAAATATGATAACTCAAATAATTTAAATAGGGTTGTACATGGTAACGGTTTTTCGTTAAAATCGGACCGAACCGAACTGATTAGGATGAAACCGAACCGAACCGATTAGTAGCGAAAGAATTTTGGTAAAAAAAATTAATAATCGATATTAACGGTTTCGGTTTTGGTTTGTGCTCAAAATCGAACCGAACTATCAGTGAAAAACCGGTTATCTAGTATGACTAGTTTTTTTTTTTAAAAAGTTTTTGGTGAAACTAAATGAAGATGTAATGTTTATGTTGTGTTTTGGAATGTTTATGAATTTTGAATGTGTATGAAATATAAATGTCCATAGGTAGGTTTAAAAATCTTTGAATTGTGATATGTTTTTTTTTTAGATTTGAACTGTCAGTTTTAGGAGACTGACATAACAACCGATTATCGGAAACCCACTGAAAAAACCAAAATCGGCTAGAAACTGAACCGATGGTTAACGGTTCGGTAATGCTAAGATTTTTAAAAACCGATATTAACGGTTTCGGTTTTGGTTTGGCTAAAAACCGAACCGAAACGGCCATGTACAATCCTAAATTTAATGCAATAGATACCTTTGTATTTCTTAGCAACTTTTTGTCCTGAGAATCGCGGTGCGTCTAAAAATGCAACAATTGTAGCTTTTCATATGCTTATCTTTTAGTGTCAATTGAAGTAACTAAAAACTTGTTTCAAATAACCAAAATAAGAATAAAAACTACTTTGTTCTTCATTATGAATACATTGTTAGCATTTATAATTCGCCAAGAGAACAGCACACTTTTTTTTCTTTTTGCTATTACCTTTTAGTACAGAACTACTTTTTCACTTCTGAGAGTCCAAGGAGAAAATTTCAGGATACAATATAAATGACAAAATCATTAACTTAACCGCACAATGTTTACAATCCGAATTTCTTAGGTCTCAAATAAGTTGAAGAACCTTTCTTTAAACCAGGCATTGATATTTGTTGTTGTTGTTTTGCCCTCTTCTGCTTCTCCCTTTCCTTGTTTACCTTCGCCATCTCTGCTTGCTCCTTCCTCAAATTCTCCATCTCCTCCTCCATTGCTGTCTTCTCATCCTTTTGCTTCTTTTTGTGCTCCAACATTGATGTATCAGAATCCTTAACCGAAAAAAACATTGGACCCATCTCTGCCAGCCACTGCGGTTCCACCGCCGTTGCGCATTGCATGTACTCCTTGGTAGTTAATATCAACTCATGATACACCACGTAGTCTGGGGTGTAACCCAAACCATAGAGAGCACTGTTTTGGGGAAGGTAACATGGCATCCCATTGCGGCAGTTCACATACTCACCAATTCCCTTCAGTCTCGCAGCATTGTGGAAGTAGGCAGAGCATATAGCCTTGCGTACAACATCCCAATCCAGATCACACGTCGTGAGTGGGATTTTCAAGGTCTTCAGAATGTCTAATAGTTGCGACCTTACCTCTCTTGCCTTCCTTAATATTTTGACATGCAAATAATGGTCGTTACACCAGTCACCACGGTATTGATTTGCTTTCCACTGCTGGTACACATTGAGCAGTGTCAGGTGATCAGATTCTGGCACAAAAAACTTCTCTCGAGCTGCATCACTTTCCTCAGCGCGATCTTTTGGCCGAAAAAATACATTTGTCACTGATAACATGGACACAATTGTCAAAACCTCATTCAAACAGCCAAGTTGATACCCAATAAGAAGCATTTTTGCAAGTGGTGGATCCAACGGAAACTCCACCATCTTCCAACCGAGCTCTGTCAGGCCGCCGACATTATTCAAGGCACCCAATACCCACAATTGGTACATCGAGTTGAGAATATTATCTTGAGGCGGTGGGTCCATGAAATCAAAATCCAGTAAATTCTCAATCTTCAGTGATTTAAGCAATAGGACAACGTTACCAAGGTTGGTCCTTTGGATCTCCGGTACAGGACTAGGGAGCATTTCATTGTCATAAGCAGACTCAGTGTAAAGCCGGTAGCATGTACCTGGGCCTGTTCTCCCTGCACGACCTGCTCGCTGTTGAGCAGCAGCTTGACTGACTGGAAACACTTGGAGAGCATCCATACCCATCCTGGGGTTGTAGACTTTCATCTTACTATAACCACTGTCAATGACATATAGAATACCATCCACCGTCAGTGACGTCTCAGCAATATTAGTAGCAACGATACATTTACGGGCCCCATCTTCAGCTTTCTGGAAAATTTTGGCTTGCAAATCAGCTGGAAGTTGGGAATATATTGGGAGTATCGACAGTTTAGGAACCCCTTTCTTGGTGGTGGAAACAAGCTGGTCCATACGCTCTTGTAGGGCGAAGCAAGTTGCTTCAATCTCTTCCTGACCAGTCATAAAAACTAATATATCACCAGGAGGGCTTGTGATATGAATGGACATGGCTTGCTTAACCGCACCTTCAACATAGTCTTCACAGGGGGACTTACTGTGAAATATATTCACAGGGAATGTCCTCCCGGGGATGTGAAAGACTGGAACACTGCAAATAAATTAGGCAAACATTTAATAAGATGGAATAGAAACAGATGAAGGCACAGTTCAGAAACATAATGACAAGTCTCACCTTCCGAAAAAGTCGGAAAATTTCTGCGCGTTTAGGGTTGCAGACGTCACAATGAGCTTGAAGTCACGGCGTTGGGCAACTACTTTTTTCATGATTCCAAACAGCACATCAGTATTCAGAGATCTTTCATGTGCTTCATCCATGACAATGACGCTACAAATCAGAAAACCTTTGAATTACGAGGGTATTAATCTGTTTGAATATAAGTCAAATAGATAGGTGATTGCGTGAGTACAGAAAGGTTAGCAGCAAACTTACCGATATTTATCGAGATCAGAATCTTTTAATGTCTCACGTAGAAGTACTCCATCGGTCATGTACTGCAAAATGGGGAAAAGTGAGTATAGTGGATAGTACTTCAAGTCATAAATGAGAATTAGAATAAAAGATTGATAGGTGCACTAGTATATACTAAATAGAAAGATAACCTAAAATGTGGAACAATAATGCAATTCTATTGGGACCATTTACATTCTCCATCTCTTATATTCAGTTCTAACTCACACAAATGAGGCGGAAATCATGGCAGCATAAAAAAGGAAGCCAAATAACTAAGCACCTTTATCTTGGTATTTGGACCAGTCACGTCCTCGAACCGAATAGCATAACCAACTTTATCACCAAGCTCAGTCTCCATCTCTTCACTAACTCTCTTGGCAACACTCATTGCTGCAACACGCCTTGGTTGTGTGCAACCAACAATTCCACTTGCCGTATATCCGTCTTCATACAGATACTGTCCAGCAATTACTATAGATAAGAAACATGACTCATGGATGACATAAATATCTATGTGCAAACTTCAGTACTATAAATATCACCATCAACTGTCAAACAATTAAGTTTGGAACAAACCTGTGTCAGTTGAGTCGTTTTTCCTGAGCCAGTTTCTCCAACTATGACTATTACCTGATTTTCACGAATTACCTGACCATGCAATCGAAATACAATTAGAACTTACTTCACTTAGAGTTTGACTAGTCATAGATACATCACTATACTAAAGACTCCCTACATCCCATGTCGTGTCATAGTTCTAAACACACAAATTTTAAGGAATAAGGTAATAATGATTTTTTCCATCTCTACCCTCATTGAGAAAATCACCAAATGAAAAGGGGTTTAAGAAAAAAGCATAAATTCCTGAAAGGATGCATTTAATTACCTGTACTTGCCAAAATGCAATAAAATAAGAAAAACATCACTATGCATGGGACACGAGGCGTATGCATATATAAGTACAAAATCCCTATGCACAGATCCAAACCACACTTTGTGTACCAATTTTTAAAAGCATGGGAAGGCACCATTATGTAAAATAATGCATCTTAACAATAACAACAGGTATACAAAGACACTAACCTGCAATAACTCTTCACGCACAGAAAATATGGGCAGATACTGTCGTTGCTGCGATAAGGTTTTTGATTTTGCAAAATCACTTACGGCTTCACCCTTCAACTTCATGTGTTGTGCAAACTTCGCATCCTCTTTAAAATCAATTTCCCCCTCATCCCCAACTACAGCAGTATCTGCATCAATCTGGCATTACAATAATATAATGAGACTCCAGATTAACCATGCAAAACAAAGGGGATTAGTAAGAACTGAGATTATTATTCAAAGCAGTGTACCTGCTCTGCTGTCTTTTCAACACCCAGGATATCACCAAGTTTTGATCCCGCCAGCTCCCAAAATCTTTGACGAGATTTATTCTGGCTCTGTTTCTCGTGGATCTCTCTAACTAGAGCAGACCCTTTGCGTGATATTATAGCCATATCTGAAGTAGGATCTTTTAAGGGCATTACAGGCTCTGCTTGTTTTGTGAAGACAACCCTTCCATCCAAGAAAGGAGGCTTTGTATCTGTGAATGAAGCATTACATATCAGTCGTAAATGATGGTCAACTTATATAACTGTTGCACATATACTCACCAAAAATATATCTGTAGATAACGACAATCAAGTATGACTCTTCTGTAAAAAGGAATATTCACCTAAAAGTAAGGACATCTAAGTTCTAACAGCATCTTAGCAACCATCATGCGGTATAACCTAAATTTAAAAAGAATATAAACCACAAAACCAGTTTTTTTGTGAGGTAACTTAAATGAAACTTGCATACCATGAACAAGGAGAATAACTCTGCGCTCATCCTCATCTTCAAATTCTGTTTGTACCTCTGTACCTCTAACAGCTCCTGATCTCAGTAGCTGGCGGTCTTCCCATTGGGCATTGTCAGCGGTCATCTGAGACAATTTTTTGCTCTGTGCAAGGGTCATCAGTGTTCCATCCTTACGAACCTGTAATCACAATGGGACCAAATCGTATGAGGAACGATGTGAAATTATCATGGAAACATTACTATGGAGAGCAATCAGCCAAACAATGGATGTTACTCCCACAAGTAGCTGTAGTGCAACTGAAAGATTCTTGTAATTAAGATGTCTGCAACGACCAGAGGAAGCAAGTCCAATATTTATCCCAAATTCCCAGGCTCGGCTTTCAATGGTTCAAAAATGAAATCAAAAAAATGATAATCTAATCTATGGTCATTTATAGAACCAAATGTGTACTGTTAGGATGAACCAAAACGCGCATTACAAATGGAGAAAATAATGCACATACCAGTTTCTTTGCCACCTCTGCCTTCTTCTTTTGGAAAGAAGCCTCGTCCCCAAGGAAAGCTGATGAGCTATCACCATCGAACGATGTGTTACCCTCGTCTCTATCATACCATGCTCGGTCAGCATCATACTCCATCTGTAAAAGCACCTTTTCTGTGATCTCATGACTTTGATTCATACTGGACGAACGCTCATCATCATCATTCCCCTGACATAATGAGAAACACAAACCTTCAATCATGGAGGCAGGATAAAAATAAACCATAAAGTAGCATGCACAGAGCAATGAGAAGACGAAGCTGTAGTATGAAGTAATTAAGATGGAAGAAATACAAGAAAGACTCACGTATGTGTCACATAATGACAGAAAAAAGCATGAAATAACAGAATCTATGCTTGCTCAATACCCAGAATAAAACCAACATAGAACCTGAGGCTTCGCAAATCTAACCTAGAATGAAATAGAAGGAAGTCGTACACTTTTAGACGGTAGAAAAATAAAATATAGCAAACCCAGTCTGCGGTGTATTTACCAATATATCTTAACTTCAGATGGCAAATACAGAGGTCATATTAATCATACAGAAAATGTAAACTGGGCATGCACATGCGGAAGAGTTTGGAATATCAGAGTCAAACATTACCTCAAAGTCTAGATTTGAATTTTCGGCAGAAATGTTAAGCTGATGTGACCTTCCACCAGCACGAGAATTTGAATATCTCATCGAGGATGTCCCTGAAGCACGTATCGGGACTGGAGATGGGGATACATAGTCCCATGGAGAAGCAGCAGACCCTGAAGAGTTTCCATCATTAATTAAATGCTCAACTGAAATTGGTAGAGCACTTTAGAAGCTAGTTATGACAATGTAAAAAGCATGCAATCAGCATCAGTGCATCATCATTTCCTATTAAGAAAATCATACCTGCAGAATAAGGTGTGTCACCCAACCATGGAGACACCAGACGTGCATCAGGTGAGGAACCAACTAGCATCGGGGCTGGTGAAGGACGATGGCTCCTACTAGGTGTAGAATGACCATCCCGACGTGGAGTGTCTTCCCATTCCCATCTTCCATCATCCCAATCTGATCGTCCTGCAAGTGCAGTCAGAAAGTTAGAAACATCACAACAGCAAAAGTAAGTGTGCATGTGTATTACACTAAAACTTTTGTTATATGATCTACATATAGTTGACATACCAGGTGTCCTTCTTGAAGAATATTCATATTTATTTCGATCTCTCCGAGAGTCTTCACTGTACCTCCGATCAGAGTACCGACCAGGCGTATCTCTACCATCATATCTTTGCCTGACACTTCTACTGTCTCGCTTAGTATCATCCCTGTAATCTCTTCTTTCACGGCGGAGACCATCTCTGTCGTATTTAGAAGGACTATGAGATCGGACAGTTTTAGAGCTTCCAACAGATGGACTACGCACCTATACCAAGAAAATAATGCCAAGCAAATCCCCAAATGTCAGTAAGTATTGATCATTAGGTAGAAAGGGGCCCGGTAATATTTGCAGTAATAGGTCTTCCTTAATAGACAAATGTGAATAACATTTGTATCAACGAGCCAAATAACTTCATGCACTGTTGGATGATAATCAAAGTGGAAAGTGCAATTAACAATCAACTAACTTACTGGATGAAAATGCACTTATCCGACACTATACCAATGATTTATGTTTTGTACACATATCACATCACACCATTTTTGACAGAATATCGCCTTAAGTAAGCTTAACAGCACCAGGCTGACGAAGAGAAGGTGAAAAACAAGTGATAGCTATCCAGATTCTACCAAATAAGTAAATTTGTAGATAGGTCGCAACCACATATGAATATTAAAGTCATTAAAATAAATTAAAATATAATTCACGTTTTGTAAAGAATGCTAATGAAGCTCTGACAACAACAAACAACAACAACAACAACAACCAAGCCTTTAGTCCCAAACAAGTTGGGGTAGGCTAGAAATGAAACCCATGTCCCAAACAGCTTACTAATGAAGCTCCAGTTAACCTCACTTACGTTAGGAATGTTAAGCATTGTCCAAACTTGTTCATGGTTGCTTAAGATTAGTAAGTTGGGAACTGACAGCATATACATATCTTAAACACACACACACACATATGAGTCTTGTTATAATTCTTTGTTCAGAACAATTAAGCCCTAGGGAGAAAATAAAAGCACTTCAGTAGTCGATCAAGGCAAACTTCAAAATAAATTTAAATAAACAGCATCAGCATATTCATGAGGTTAGCCCGCAATACGACATAGCCACTTACTTCGGAACGTATGCGTTCATTTGAATCACGGGCCCCAGATGCATCTCTAATATGTCCTTCGCTTGTCACACCACTTTCTGAAAACGAAAAATGTAGATGTGTGTTAGAGTCAAGTAACTCTTTAGTAAGCTGTTCACAGATATACAAATCCACCAAAAGAATAAAGGCAATGTATTGGCACATAAACGAAGAGGATACAGAGGAATACATCTTCTTTAAATTAAAGGAAACAACTACGTGCAAGAGGATCAATCAAGAGATGAACCCATCGATTACAGCATAGAGTATGAACTCAATCTAATATGTCTAACGACAGCATCAAAAAACATGGAGCATAAATTTTTCTCACAAGTACACAACAGTTTACCTGAACGGGGAGTATCTTCTGCTCTACTTCCCCGATAACGACGTTTATAAGGTCCAACATGAGGTACATTAGTTTCAAGCTCATCCACTTCTGACAACATAGACTTCTCGTCTTCATCATCAATAGAAGACACAGCTGAAATAGCCTTATCTTTAGGAACTCTAAAAACACCTTTAGATTCTCTTTTTGCATTTGCTAGAACATCCAAACCTGTTTCTAACATTCACAAATTAGTTTCTCTATAATTAAGCTAACCTATACAAAAAGTAAACTAAGCTGAAGATTCCGATCAAAGCATACCTAAAAGAGATTTCCTCTCTGGAGGTCTAAACACCACTCTGTCCTTTCCAGGAACTGATAATCCTCCACTACTAACTTTGTCAGGTTCCAGTGTCGTTGTCATTGTATCTAGATCAATTGCCCCATCATTACTTCCCTCCATAT
>JAJJMC010019642.1:931597-950648 GCA_023531435.1 Papaver californicum
ATCCTACGATCTTTCGACCGTAGGATATTATATATATATATATATATAAAAATACATGCTCATTTGATTTTATTTTTTAATATAAAAGGAAGTAGTTTTATTTATTAAAAGAAAATTATAAATATGTATTCTTATGGATACAATCAGATATCTAAGCATGGAAGTTACTTGACATTTCCAGAGTTTAAAATATCGACTTAGCAGGTTTGGCTAAATAATGAGCTATATGATTAACCTCTCTATGCACATAAGTACTTTTCCAACTACTAAAAGAAGTTAAATTTTTTAAAACATCCATAATTAAGTTTCTGGTAGTCCATTTTATTACCTTTAAATTGTCATTCATTGCATTGATAACGTTTTGGTAGTCTCCTTCAAGGTGTAAATCCATAACTCCTTTATTCTTAGCCTAGATAACAGCTTCCAACAGAGCTTTGGCTTCATCTTGTTCAGGATCTAGTGCGCTATTCTTGTGGCATATAATTCCATCTGTGTTACCTGCAAAATTCCTTAGGATTAGTCTACTTCCCATCTCATGTGTTTCTTCTTTATAGGATGCGTCAAAGTTAAGCTTAGTAAAAGGTTGTTCAGGCAATTCCCATTTAACTATACTATGAACAATAGTAGTGGTAAGAGTTCCAAAAGTTGAATTTATGTTTTTATGCCAATCAACATAGTCAGACTTAATCATATGGGCCACATTTTGAGTGTTAGGTTGAATATTTTCAAACACTTTCCTGCACCTGCACTCCAAACTTGCCACATAACAAATCCAAACAAGTCTAGAATACTTACCATGGTGCCACTTTGATTATTGCCATGAAACATCTTACAAAGCCACTCATTAAACTGAATATTCACCATACTAAGGCTAGCATTATTAATCACAGTATTTCAACAAGTTTAGTAAAAGAGTAATCAATGAAGAGATGCTGCAAAATTTCAGGATGATTGTTACACAAAGGACATGCATCAATATTACTGCAGAATTTATCAAGTTTATCACCAATGGGAAGACAATTATGGAGACATTTGCGCAGAAAATACAAAATATTTTAAGGAAATTAGTCTTCCAAAAAGAATTCCAAGAGATGGGGACAATATTATTAAAAACAGAATCATGGTTCCTATTATTAAGAATAGCCTTATATATAGATTAACATAAAAAACACCATTAGAACTAGGTTTCCATCTAAGATAGTCTTGACCATCAAAGGGAATTCTAATATTTATAATTTTCTCAATAATATTGTTCTTAAACAAAGTTGTAAGAACCTGTTTATTCCAGTTTTTAGTATAAAAATCAATCGATTAAGACACATAGACCATATTAGAAGAGGCATATTGAGTATTAATTGTAGAGTTTATAGATGGAATCCATCTAATCCTGCAAATATGAATAGATTTCCCATCCCCCACTTTCCATTAAGCATATTTCTTAACTGTATATAGACATGTCCATTTGATTGGTTGATTAGTTAACTGATGGCCCCATTACCCTCCATGTTTAGAATATCGACACTCGTTACACAACTTCCAAAATTAAATCAGTGTGGAGATTAAAATATTAAATACACACTCGTTAAGGAGTGTGCACAAAATCGGATACCCAAACCAGTGTGTGCCTTTACCCGCCAATAGATTTTTGCAATCTGTCTTACCAAATTAAGATGGGGAATTTGATTAAAGTAACCCCATTTGAATGTACACTAGTGTAATATACACCGTTCTTTCAATTGTGTTAAAGTGCTCATGACGTTCGTTTTTTCATTTATGCCCACCTCAGCTGGTACATCTCACTTGAACTTTGTCAATATCTCATTACAAGATATGAGATATTGGACTAGATTACTACGTTTCCCATTTTAACCCTAATATCCAACAAATTTTTCTTCAAATATGCTACAGCCATGGGGTAACTATTCTAATACGCCACTAGCATGCGCTAAGTTTCTTCATAAATATCCTATGTGGTCGACCAACACAAGGAATCCCACTTTCCTTGGAAACTAACCCATTTTACCTTTGCTGCTTTGTTATCTTACTCAAATTTATCTATCACTTTTCTTGTTGATCTACCGGTATAGTTATATGATCCTTTCCATCTCGGTTTTCATCGGTGGTTTAATTATGGGCCTTCACTTACTTTGAACATTATTCCATATATGGAACGTGCAAAGGAGATGATGTGCGTCGAGAGAACACGCTTTATAGAATTCATCAATGCTTGCTCATCATTCGTAACCATCACCTTAGGAGTATTTTGTAGAATAACCTCACTTTTTGTAATGCCCACATATAAGTTAATGTGGGCATCTAACCTATTTTTTGCGTCTTTTTTATCTTCTTATTCAAAGTTGTTGGTGTATTGGTCATTTGTATCCTCGTACTCAATGCGAACATGTATAAGTTGACAATCCATTGGTTCAGGTAGAGGCTCGATTTGTAAAAGAAAATATATAACATAACATTAGTTAAAAGGTCACCTGCGGCTAGGTCGATGTCGTAAGAATCCAGCCGAAGAAAGATAAATATGAGGATACGAATGAGAAACCAAGTCGTAATTAAGTAATAATTATACTAGGTCGATTTTTCTAAAAGCTAGTCGTAAGTAATTAAAAAATTATATGGCTGGATCGATACCTCTAAAAGCTAGTCGTAGAATGGGAAAACTCATATACTCGGGTTACAATAATGTATATGACTAGGTCGAATATTGTTAAACCTACCCATTAGAGATGGTATTAAACAACATTGAATGTTATACATGCATTTTCGGCTAGCTAGGTTAACACGTTATCGACCTAGCCGTATACATTGTATGGTTACGAATTCTTCAATCTTTACCTAGATGATTCAGAGTTTATGAATTTCCAGCCGTAGAATGGGTTACGGCTGGAAATATCATGTCCAATCTGGCCACAGCTGGGTATAAAAATGCATAAAGTCTAACATTTTACTTACTTAAGTGATTAAAAGTAACAAAATTTTCATAGTTAAGTTAGAGATATACCTGACTATTTTGAGTATGTAATTATAGTTGCTTGTCTTGATTTTTCATTTGGTTCATAATAGGTTCCACGAGAAAGTTGAGTTTGAGTTTAGGTTAAAAATTCTTAATCATCTAAGAAATCAGTCATGGTAGGATCGTTATTAGAGAGTATGAATACTTCATCGGAATTGTGAGATGAGATTTCAACTACCTCAAAATTCTCATTAAAATCACCCATTTTGTTTGAAAAACCCAAATTTCTAAGGTTTTTAAAAAAATTCTCCTTCTTCTTTGTTTCCACTAAAAATAAATATACCTAAGTTTAATTTTTAAACACTAGCTATAAATTAAATTCATTAATCTAATTAGCTAAACCAATGAAGTTTATTAACACATATTAAATAAGAATATTTAAACCATTATAAAATTATTATAAATAAAGGCTGTTGAATTTGCTAAATACCACATTTCATCCTATCCAACAGCCCCATTACAATTCCAGCCGCCTTTAAAATAGGTCTTTTTTATATTTCAATTGAAAGTCTATATCAATAATTTTTCAGGAATAATGTGAACTATTGACATATTCTTTTCCATTTTGTCCATGTTTTCATTTTACATTAAAAGGGGTGCTTAAATGCTTGTGGACGTAAAAATAATCCGACAATCTGATTATATTTTAAGTTTAATCGAGGTATATATTTATGTTACATGTTATAGGAAATTGTTTTTTCCAATTTTACGGTTATGTTTTTTATTCCTAAAAAATAGCTAAGGAAATATAAAAGTTATTTCGTTTATAAAAAACTACTTCTTCCATTCCTCATAAAATGAAATATTTTAAATTTGCACAATTCTTAAAGTAAGAAAGAGAAGAATACATTGTTAGGTATTCTTTACAATTACACCTTTAGGATAGTAAAATATTAAAATTTAGAAATAAGTTCTCTCAAGCTATGTCACGGATATTGTAAATTTTATATCGTTGGAAAACATTTTAAAACGCCTACTTAACGAATATAATCATGACTATCAAATTATACATATTTTTTTATACTTATAATAATTAACCAAAAGGGTAATTTTAGAATTATTGTCTTATTTAATGAAATAGCTCAATTCTTAAGGAACAAAACTTTAAACCGAATAGCTCAATTTATGAAGAACAGAGGGAGTATGATTTTATCCGTCAATTTTTCATCTTGGAACGCACATCCCCGTGTCCAATGCTCTAGTATTATGAGTACAAAAAAAACCCTACGTTTTGACAGATATATTGAGTCATTGAGGAAAATATATCATGGCCAATAAATTAAGTTTCAAAATGAAATGCTTGATTAATTATTAAAAAGATGCTTCTTCCGTTTTTTCTAAATGCCAGACTTGTTTTGTTTAGCATAAAAATTAAAAAACCAATCACTACAATCATTTTATTATATTTTTTACTAATTTATCCTTTTCGTTTTAGATAAGATGATCCCCTCTATTAGATATCAGATTAAAAAAAAGAGATAAATGATCAGATAAATTAATAAACTAATAACATATCACTTTTTTTAAATAAAAAAAACATATTTTTTTAACATACCTATTTATGGATAGATCGACAATCTTTTAATAACTGTGGGAGTAAAAAAATTCGTAAATGTGACGTTGATGAATTTCAGTTATATTTTTGGGTATCTACGATTCTTCTATTTATAGACAATGTTTATGGTGTACTGAGAAGCCTGGTTTTATGGGGTCCAAAGCAAATAATTTGGTGGAAAACGAAAACCATTCAACACTCCCCATTTGAAGCTATAAAGAGTAACCGAAAAAAATGTTGGACTGGGAAATATGATTCCCGAATTCCTCGTTAATTTGTTTCTTGATCTCAAAAAAAATAAATTTTTCCTATCAATTTCTTCTAAACTATCAAACTATCAAAAGAAAATTTTATGATAAAAATTACATTCATTTACAAAGAAGAAGAAGAAGAAGAAGAAGGCACCATTGAATTATTCACTGCAAACAGTTATGATAATATAATGCAGTTTTCAATATCGAGAGGAATCGGAATTCAATCAGTTTATCTGGTATTTTACTTGCATTTTCGGTTCAATTCTTATTTTAATCGGCCTATAGAAATTATGTTGTTTCTTTCATTAATTATATCTGATTATTGTAATTCTTCTACGGATGCAAACAGTGATGGTCGCCGCAGTTTACAAGCAATGCAATGTTTAATTCCCATTTCTCATTATCCAATTTCCAAAGGTATTGAAATTTATTCACTTTTGTCATTTCTCATCGTTTTTCTGTTTCCGATGGATCATTTGTTTATCTTTTTTATTGGTCTGTAGGAATTAAAAGATTGACGAGTTTCAAACTCCAGTCGTGTATGTATCATCACCCGACAAATATATATCACTTCATTAGAGAGGAATTTGCAGTTGGATCATCATTTTAATTTCAACCAGAAGATAGACAATCGGATATAAATTCAGAAATGAGAAGAGAAAGACATTTTACAATCTGTTGGATTGTAATTCCTATACTCATTTTTTCAAATGTGGTGGTTTTGAATTTTCAATTCGTAAAATGTCAAGAAGACAGTGGTGAATATAGTGAGACAGGTAATAGTCTAGCAGTTCCAATTATCACAGCGGCTATCAATGCCAAGCTTGCAAACCTCACACCAATATTTCGTGCTGAAATTACTAAGAATCTCAATTTCTGCATTATGGATTTCGATGCTGATTGGGATGGAGCGTTCAATTTTACCAAGAATCCGGATTTCATAGCTTCCTGCATTAAGAAAACAAAAGGAGATCTCCCTCAACGCCTATGTACAGCAGCAGAATTGAAGTTCTACTTTGAGGGTTTATTTGAAAGGAGTACTTCAGGGAATGCCAATTTCTTGAAGCTTAACAGTAATTGTAACTTGACTTCTTGGGTTGATGGATGTGAGCCAGGATGGGCATGCAGTGTTGGTGCTAACCAAAAGATTGACATGAAAGACAAGCAACATGTTCCTCCTAGAACGAGTGACTGTCAGCCTTGTTGCGAGGGTTTCTTTTGCCCTCAGGGCTTGACGTGCATGATGCCATGCCCATTAGGTGCTTACTGCCCTCTTGCAAAACTCAATCAAAGTTCTGGAGTATGTGAGCCATACCATTACCAATTACCTCCTGGGCGGCCAAATCATACTTGCGGAGGAGCAAATTTTTGGGCGGATGTTAGAAGTAGTAGCGAGCTATTCTGTTCTGCCGGATCATTCTGTCCAAGTACCACCAAGGAAATTCCATGCACCAGTGGGCACTACTGCAGAATGGGCTCAACTTCTGAAACAAAGTGCTTCAAGTTGGCTTCCTGTGGCTCAAATACTGCAAACCAAGATATTACCGCATATGGTGTCATTCTTTTCGCTAGCTTGAGTGCCTTGCTAATCATCTTTTATAACTGTTCAGACCAAGTTCTCACCACTAGAGAGAGAAGGCAAGCTAAATCAAGGGAAGCAGCAGCAAGGAGTGCCAGGGAAACTGCACAAGCACGTGAAAGGTGGAAATCCGCGAAAGAAGTTGCAAAGAAGGGTGCGATTGGACTGCAGTCACAATTTTCACGAACATTTTCTCGTAAAAAATCTACAAGATCGGGGTCGTCGAGGTTTTTCGGTCTCGGGAAAAGTGGACCACTGCCACCAAGTGTTCCTAAGACGAGTAAAAGGGAACCACCTAACCTCACAAAGATGATGAAAGAGCTCGAGGAGAACCCTGATAGTAACGAGGGATTCAATCTTGAAATTGGAGATAAGAATATTAAGAAGCATATGCCTAAAGGTAAACAAATGCACACACAGAGCCAGATTTTCAAGTATGCATATGGGCAGCTTGAGAAAGAAAAAGCTTTGCAACAACAGAACAAGAATTTGACCTTTTCAGGAGTAATTTCAATGGCTGCTGATATTGAGATCAGGCCTAGGCCCGTGATCGAGGTTGCCTTCAAAGATTTAACCTTAACTTTGAAAGGAAAACACATACATCTCTTGAGGTCTGTTACGGGGAAAATTATGCCTGGTCGTGTTTCTGCTGTCATGGGGCCATCTGGTGCTGGGAAAACAACATTTCTTAGTGCTTTGGCTGGAAAGGTGACTGGATGTGTTGTGAGTGGTTTAGTTCTCATAAATGGAAAGATTGAACCCATACACTCATATAAAAAGATCATTGGCTTTGTACCACAAGATGACATTGTTCATGGGAACTTAACAGTTGAAGAGAATCTTTGGTTCAGCGCGAGATGTAGACTATCCGCTGACTTATCGAAACCAGATAAAGTTCTGGTTGTGGAAAGAGTTATCGAGGCCCTGGGTCTACAAGGAATACGAGAGTCATTAGTTGGAACAGTTGAAAAGAGAGGAATATCTGGAGGCCAAAGGAAGAGAGTGAATGTTGGTTTGGAAATGGTCATGGAACCATCGCTCCTAATCTTAGATGAACCTACTTCAGGTCTAGACAGTTCTTCTTCTCAATTGCTTCTAAGAGCACTTCGCAGGGAGGCTCTTGAAGGTGTCAACATCTGCATGGTTGTTCATCAACCAAGCTATGCTTTGTTTAAGATGTTTGATGATTTAATACTTCTAGCCAAGGGTGGTCTTACTGTGTACCATGGACCTGTAAAGAAAGTTGAAGAATACTTCTCGAGCCTTGGTATCAACGTCCCTGACCGTATAAATCCTCCAGATTACTTCATCGACATTTTGGAGGGTATAGTAAAACCAACGGGCGGCACAAGTATTAAACAGCTTCCTATTAGATGGATGCTTCACAATGGGTACAAAGTACCCCCAGATATGCTACAGACTGCTGATGCCATTGCTTCTTCTGCAAAAGCAACAGATCCTACCGCTGAAACTGAGGAAACTTCTTTTGCTGGAGAGTTATGGAAGGACGTCAAGACTAACGTTGAGATTGAGAAGGATCTACTACAACATAATTTCCTGAAGTCTAAGGACTTATCTAACCGGGTAACTCCTGGTGTACTTCGGCAATACAGATACTTTCTTGGAAGGGTTACGAAGCAACGATTGCGGGAGGCTAGAATACAGGCTGTTGATTTTCTTCTGTTACTACTTGCTGGAATCTGCTTAGGAACATTAGCTAAGGTGAGTGATGAAACATTTGGGGCGCTTGGTTATACCTATACCGTTATTGCTGTTTCTTTATTAAGCAAGATTGCAGCTTTGAGGTCATTTGCTTTGGACAAGTTAATCTACCGAAGAGAGAGAGCTTCCGGAATGAGTAGCCTGGCTTATTTTCTCGCTAAGGATACAATTGATCATTTCAATACACTCATCAAGCCTGTGGTTTACCTCTCCATGTTCTATTTCTTCAACAATCCACGGTCTTCCTTTACAGATAACTACATCATTTTGGTCTGCCTTGTGTACTGTGTGACTGGTATAGCATATGTACTCGCCATTTTCCTCGAACCTGGTCCTGCCCAACTTTGGTCCGTGCTTCTTCCTGTTGTTCTGACGCTGATTGCAACTCAAGATGACAAAAATGATCATGTAATGGAGAACATAGCTAACTTATGTTACACAAAATGGGCAATGGAGGCGTTCGTGATTGCCAATGCTAAAAGGTACTCTGGAGTGTGGTTGATAACACGATGTGGTTCGCTGACGAAAAGTGGCTATGATCTACATGATTGGGGTCTTTGTATAGCGATCCTCCTCCTTTGGGGTGTAGTTAGTCGTTTGATAGCTTTCTTTTGTTTGGTGACCTTCTTAAAGAAGTGAGTTAAAAGGGAGGATAAATTAATCTGTAGTTATTCTTTTGTATCAAAAAGAAAGAACTTAAAACCATTCTTTTTGTAAAAACAAAAAACAGTCTGATGTGCGGGAAAGTCTGTCGTTGTATCATACTAAAGATCGAAATTTTAACCGTGATACCCTATAGAGGAGAAAATGGTGCATGGAATTCTATGAACACCTGAAAAATGCATTGTAATCATGGGAGCAGAATTATTCTAGATAACAAAAAGAGTTAATAGATTACTGGCCAAAATTATCTCATCAATACTGGTGTCCAGTGTGCGGTATGTAGGCACATTCTATTGAAAGCGACATTCATTTTTTGAGCTCTGCAAATATTTCCTCAATTCACAGACAGAGATACAATCTTCAGGTAGTTTTCTTTTAAGGTTCTCACATTCAGATTGAGCTGACAAGGATTCTCCACCACTTAATTTGCACGAGGTTTGGCAACCTTTTTGAAAATATGAAAAGGATAATTAGAATCAGATTATGGACATAAACCACAGAAAAATGTAGTTACAGCTTCAGTACCACCTAGCAAGAAGAACACCATTTAGAAGCACAGATATTTGAGTTGTAGATATGCACTGCAGAATACGAGAGCACCATTTATCACAAAAACCATTTTCCTCATGACTTCAACCAAGAAACAGCACTCTAGTCGATCAAATGCTTTGGGCATGTCCAATTTTAAAGCTAGAAAACCTTCAGCACCTTCCTTCCTATTAAGAGTGTTGTGCACAACTTCATGAGCAAGAGAGATATTATCTGAATTCAATCTTCCTGGGACATATGCAGACTGCAGAGGAGAAACAACTTAGTCCAGAATTAGTTTCATTCTTGTAGCCATCAATTTGGAGATTAGTTTGTAGGAAGTATCGCACACAAGACATTATACGTGTCAGTGTGTGTTTGTACTTGTGTTCTTACGCAGAACTGAAATCAAGGTCTATGGTATCAATATCATCAACTAGCTTTACTAAACCATTATGTTTTCTCAACTTTTAGGTTGAGTATCTACATCTGTGTTTTTTAAGGCAACATCCACGATATTGGCTTAGAAATGTTTGCAAACAGAAAAAAGAAGGTAAAAATAATGAATGTTGATATTGAGATATGGAATGTGATTGCATATTACACTGCCAAGATGCCCAACAAATTGCCTTCTTAATTGGAAGTTGAATATGATAATCAAGGGAATGGAATTGCAGCAACTCCGTAACTCTTTGCCCATCTTTAAACGTGGTCATGTAAACTTGAATGCTGCGCAGTTGATCAATATTGCTCCAGCAATTTCAAAGAACATGACCAAAAACCGGCTTTCTTCAATTTATCTTATACACATATAGGCCGCCTTTGTAATTCTTTAGTTACTATGAGGTATGAACCTGCAATTACAATGCAACATTAATACAAAAAAACAGTGAACGAGTGAGAAAGACAGTTCAGAAAGTTTGTCAAATGGCATTACTTCATCAGATTTCATTGAGAGACGAGAGGGGGGGGAAGAATAATACCTCGAGCATAAGAATAATTTCTGTTGAATAATGGAATTTTCGACATTATCCAATAACTACTGGTGCTGTTGTTGGTGAACCAGCATACGTAACATGAACTTCTTGGGGGAGGAGTTTAAATTCAATTTTGAGCTCGACGAATATTTTCTTCAACTCAAAGACGAGATCCGATCTTCGGTTATTTTTCTCTCCCATGTTTTGATGATTCATTGTGTGACTGAGATACAAAGCCATCTTCAGGTCATGCACATTTACAATCTCCAATACTACTACAGTGTGATTAGGACTCCAATGTTGTGGTTTGCTTTCTATGTACCTGAAGTTCCAAAAATAGAGACTGCTCAGCGGTTGAAACACGAAAAAAGTACAAAGGACTGGAGCTACAAATAAGAGGACAAAAATACGAAAAGTGGCATACGTCTTTATTCTAGCTTTTAGTTCTCCAATAGTTTCAACTGAAGTTGCAACATTGACATTGAATTCCACAGCGTCACCCATGAATGGACTTCTATTGAAGTTGCCGATGATTTTAGTTGCCAACACAGAATTAGGGAAGTACATTTTCTGATTGTCGTATCTAAGAAAAACTGTTGACAAAATGTTCATTTCTTCAACAACCATCTGCAACAATTATACAACTGATTATCAAGCATATGTATATAGGTGAAGTGAAATATCAATTCGAAGGCACGGCATTCTCATTTTAGTGAGTTATCTACCTGAACATTATCAACCAGACAACGGTCCCCAACATCAAATGGGTGCATTATGAATACGAAAATGATGCCTTCAAATACCGTCTTAGCCATGTTTCCAAATACGAAAACAACTAGTAACATCTGAGATGAAATGAAAACTAGAAATTGTGTTGTAGCGATTCCCATTAAAAGAATCCATACTATGACAATCACTACAAGCACAATCACGGATGCTATCTTGTTCAGCTCTTTTACAGCTGTTTGTGCATCATTCAAAGAATGTCCAAGCGATTTACGTTCAAGGTAGACCTTCACCTGTGGAAACCAGGCATATACTCGTAAGCTATGAATCCTTTTGACGTACGAAAGACAATTATACATCAAGAAAACAAAAACGTTGGAGAAGAAAATGTATTACCACCCAGTTCCTCAACATTGATTTCCTTATCTTTCCAGCCTCCACCGCTCCTTCGAAGAGTGGGTAGACATTAGCCACCTCCTCTTTGGTCAAGAATTTTAAGAGGTCTTCTTCATAAATATACCTAGTCCACACAAAACAAGTGAGAGTTTGAAATCGGCTATGAATTTGGTAGTTCATCCAAGCACAAGCACTGTACCATATAGTAGAATGTATATTACGAAAAAGTTGAAAGATAGTCTTACTTTTCACGAGGTTTGGCAACGTTTTTGAAAATCCGAAAAGCAGCAGCCTTTGCTTGCCACTCACAAGTAATCTCCACATCTTTCTGCTCTTCATCATAAAGGTCTTCAATTTCATCCGAGAGTGTAGAAAGACTTGTAGTACTTACCATATCACTTAATAATTTCATGGTCCAAGCTGATACCTTCTCTTGCTTCAGTTTATGAAGCTTGTTCACATCGATTTCCTGTACTTCGCCTTCTTTCCCTTTCTTCGTGCTCCTTACACTTAACGTTCCTATATTCTTTGTACGCCCAATGTTCTCGGCTAACTGCATCTTTGGAGGTCCAGAGAGCACTTGAAGGACATACTGGTGAAATAATGATTCTTGAATCCTTTCAAAGAACGTATTGACATGGAAAGAAGAGGCTAAAATCTTCAACAAAAGAGTCTTAAGTAGCCAAATACCAGCTCCAGCTAGAGAAGAAACAAGAGCTCTTGTAACATATCTTATAAACTTGTTATCATCTTTTGATAGCTTTAGCTTCCCGTCGAAGAACAAAGTCCATGAAAGAAGAACCAAAGCCAACCAAATGCAAACCTGGACACTCTTCCTCAACCCATAAACAAAATACAGAACCTTCTTTTTGAGAATGAATCTCTTCTCAACCAGGAAAACCAAACCTTTCATTAACCAATCTGTAAACAGCCGGCCGCAAACAATTACCAATAGTAGCACACACCATTTCCAAAGATGCAACTCCGACATCCTTAAATTCTTCATCTTGGAAACTGTTAAGCTTGATATAAGCGTAGCCGTAATACCAAGTAATGCAATCCACTCAATTACAATCCAAAATTTCATTTTCTTACGACAACTCTGCATCAAAGTAGGTGCTTTCTGGCTCGAGTAAATGTCTTCGTCTTCTTCTTCTTCTTCTTCTTCTTCTTCTTCTCCTCCTCCTCCTCCACCAGGGCCTGGCGATGCCATCAGCGGCGTTTTTGGAGTAATCGGAGCTGTTATTGTATTATCCTTTGGGGTTGTAGCAGCACTGAATTTGTTGTTGTTATTTGGGGATGCCTTGTGTGGTGAATTCCGACCGTTTGTGTTGTTATTTGGGGATGCCATGTAAGGCGTATTCCGTCCTCCGTTCTTGTTGTTATTCGGGGATGCTCTGTAAGGTGTATTCTGACCTTCTTGCATCAAGACAGCCTTCTTCATATCATCAACCGGATTAAAACCAGCTGGTACAGGAGGCTCTGAAAATCTCGACTTGGCCTTAGAAAAAACAGACGTGCTGCCTGGTACTAGTACTGCTGTTCGAGGAGTTGTTGGAACTTTTGGTGGTCTGTCCATATTTGGACTGAAATTCTTTATCTCAGGAGACGGCTGTCCAGAAATGGATGTAAGTTGAACTTGAGGATTCAAACTCTCAAGTTCTATGAGTCTCAGATTCGATCCGAACGACGGTGGCTTCTTAATAGGTGTTACTTCAGGAGTAGTACTATTAGAGAAGACTAAACCCGAAACACCTGATGATCCAAAATTATTCTGCTGAACAACCGCTGCTTCCGGAATCAGTGGCATAGCAAAGCTTGGGCCTGATGTTGAGCTGTTATTGTTTCCATTTGAAGTTGCTTGTACTTGATCACCTTGAATATTCAAGACCACATCAGTTGATGTAGTTGTTGCTTTACTTGCCAAAATTATGGCTGCAGCTGCATTATTCCCACTTAATCCTCCTGTTGCCATATCCTCCCTGCTCTAAAATCTATACAAATTTGATGTATTTTATCGAAAACCCGAACTCAGAAAACATCAAATTCTTGACATAAACTGAACCTTATCTAAAATTTTAAGAAACAAAACTGAGAAATGATGAATGACTTGTGCTAAACTTTAAAACTTAAGTTTGGATATGAAAAAAGTTTTAAATATGTTAACAAGATGTGATTAGTTAAGTGGGAGCAGGTAAATTTATGTAGCTAACACGTTTAGAGAATTCAATTCTCTTCTGGCAAGTAATAAAACCAAAAGACATCAAGTGGAGACAAACTACAGCATAAGAGACAGATGATCAAGTTGTAGATTTTAAAGTAATTTAGATGACGAATTCAAGGAATTTCTTAATATGAATCAGATAAGTAGATGCATGAAGAATTATGTAGTTGCCATTATTGATAATATCATGATAAAAGTCACGTGTATTTCTCAGGAAATTGTAGCTTCAAGTTGACAATAACAGGTGACCGGAGACGGTACATTTCCAGCCAGAAAGTAATCTTTTCATAGTATTTACTCATTGAAGCCGCCATTTAAAGTGTCTGAATCTATCTATTTGACCCACTATGGTCTCACACTGCACATGCTTAACTAAACTTGGAAAAATCATAAGAAGATTATTAGTGGGGTTGGTTAGTAATCTAATCTTCTAGATTATGATAATAGGGGTTAGGTTTTGACAGACAAACAGACAAGTAGGCATCAAAACTGGTTATGTGTTTAAAAGTCATTACAATCACTAGACTACACTACATGACGTTTTAGGATTTCTTATCAACATGATACTGACTGATGATGTAAGAAATGGTGGGCTGCCATTCTAATTTGACCTAATTTAATACTAGTATTATGCAATTGTGAGTCTGTGACTTTTGAGCCACTTAAATGGAACAAGTTGAGTTCAATTATGCACTCACAAAATGCCAAAACTAAAAACAATGAAATATAAATACTAATCTATTGATTTCTTACTAATTAATCATATTAATGTTCCTTACAATGTTTGTCTTCTACAGAACTCCTTGACTAACTTGAATTTTGTGTAACTTATAATAAACATATTCATAAGCAAGGGTTTTCCCTCAAGTGGGTAAGAATTTTCTTCCTGGTGTATGGAAACATTTGTGATGCAACCACTTACATGGAGTGTTGTTGTGAAACTCTGAAAGGCTGCTAAAGTGATAAATCTGTTGACTACTACTGATGCCGACTTACTAACAGCCGTTGCTTAAAAACAGTTTTCGGGAACAAAATTTAGTACACATGGTTTTGCTGGCTCCATTTGCTAATTCTGTTGGTTAAGCTGACTGATGATCACATAGAATCTTTTTCATGTCGGTGAAGTATGGCCAGCTCCCACTGATTTTCTCGTCGATCTTGCTTTCCTGTTAACAGAAGAAACACGTGATCAAACAAGAGAAGACTACTTGATAAGTATCTATTATGTTTATATGATTTCAAGAATGAAGTGATTATTCTAGACATGTTTTCGAGTTCTGACTTTGTTCATCCACTTGTAAGGTTACTCTGCAATCGTCACCATAGGCTAGGAACATGTTTGATGCTCACCAACCCTTTTATTTTGATAAGTCCTACTTGGGACAAATATGTATTAGGGGCATCTCAAATGTTCTATATCTCTTAATTCCTTTAAAATAATAATGAAACTTGCACTGGGGGTGAAAGATGACCAACCTCGTATTTCTGAAGCAGAGATGTCCAAAGAGACTTGCACTGGCTTGGGGTTCGATTAATTCCATAACCCTGCAAATTTGTTGATATCTCCTGCCACAGTACCATTCTGCCCTTCACAACTTGGAACTTCACATCCAAATCCCCGCGCATTTTAATTAGTTTCTTAATCTCTTCCGGCTTCCATTTGTTGCGTTTCACGGGCTTGAAAGAAGCTTTATCGGGATTTGATGATTGAACAGACTCATCCTCACTGCTTCCACTTCCATCTTGGATGAGCACCAAATTTTTTTCTACCAAGTCACTCTCGTCTTGTATCAAGGGTTCATCAGGTGATTTTACTACAAAAGATTTCCAGAAATCATCTGTGTCACCCTCAATGGATGATGCTGAGCCCGTCGAGTCAGAACTGGAGACTGCATCGTCTTCCTCCTGCAGTAATCGCTCATCAAAACTTCTACCTGAAACGAACAGAACCCAGAACAAATATTAGAGACTAAAGGTGCCTTCAAGAATCCAAACACCAAAATCATCACCTAAACATATCCCCAAGAAATATATACGACCTTTAACATCTTGTTGTGTCGTGTTTTTCCTAAGATAGGTATCATCCTTGCGCTCTTCGATCCTCTTGCTTGACTTTTTTTGTCTGGGATGTGCATCATCCGCTTTGTTCAACACAGATGTCCCATAGTCCAATCTAGACTTACCAGACAACTTTTCTTTCAATTCCTCGGCTATAACAGCAGATGGGTTCTCCATAGCATTGACAATAACCTCGGGCCTCTTACTACTGTATTTTCTTACCATTTTCCTCAATACCTCAGACACAGTTCTTTCCATATGAGCTAGTGGACAGTTTATCGGAAAGCTTGATAGTGCAGCATTTGCAGTTTTATGTAGTGCATCCAAGAGCTTTCCTTTATCAAGCCATAAACAACGCGTGGTAATTTTGATTTTTCCTTTTATGGTGGGTGCAACTGCATTATTGCTGATTTCGGGGCGCATAATTTCCATGCTGCAAGAGAAAGTAATTTCAAAATATATTATCTTTGTGTTGTAAAACTTCGCATCCAATAGAGACAACAGCAGGAATGTATGATGATAAGGGTGTGTCCAAGAACCTGACAACAATGATGCCATCAGTGGCTATTCTTAATCTCTCATCAATACAAAGTTCTGAAGATGTTCCAAAAGCTTTGTCACCGTCACTGTACATCAGCTGCAATATAGTTAAAAAGTATATTAGGATCTTTTTAGTATTAGCATTTGCACAAAGAATAAGAAGACCTCCTCAAAGAATCTCACAGACCTGCAAATTCTCCTTTCCCAATGGAATAAGCCCATTTGCGTACCCTTGAGACAAGACTCTTCTGTTTCTTAGATGTGAAACTCCAAGCATCTCCCCATTTTTTATCACCTGTTATGAGAAAGTTTACATAAGCTCAAATCATATTGTACCATAGACTGCTGCACTTCCCTTGTTATTCTGATGATCTAGCAGGGACCTAAAATGTTAAGATATGAGGTCATTGCAATAAATACTAGGTTCAGTTTCAAATTTGTGTCAATATGAAATAAAATCTGGAGGTAACGGTAACACATTTATAACTGATTTATCCTTAGCATGGAGGTGCAGTCCCAGATAAATACTCATTAATATCTTAACCTTGCAATGCTCTTTATTTTATCTGTTACAAATCTATAACTTCAGTAACCAATCAAAAATAAATAAATAACTCTGTTGAACTTTTGATGTAGAGTATCCATATTCAAAATTCCGTGTGGATCATAGATTTTGTTAAGGTAGTTCGAAAATGGAGTAATAACTATCACCAGGAAAGATATAAGTCATTTATCTATGCACACCGTTTAGGAAATATCTCACAGTTGTATGATTGATGCCAGTTGATTTCCCGAGTAATTCATGCTCTTTCAGAAACAAAAGTTCTCCATGTATGGGCAGAAAATGCTGCGGCTTTACCATCCTAAGTACTTCCTCCTACAAAACATAGGTATTATGTTAAAAAGTACGTCAAGGCACCTAAATATAAAGCTGAATTAAGTTAAACAAATACTAGGATAAAAAATGGCAAAAGAGATGACAACCATTTTAAGCGATTAAGCATTCGCAACCAAATTTTATTTATTTTTATTATTACACAAATAACTAAATGATTCAAAATTTGAATACAGAATAGCTCAAACCTTGTACTAAGTATTCAGGATTTGTGGAAACTTACAAGTTCTCCTCGATAAGCATGGCCAGATGTGTGAAGGCCTTCACTCTTTCCCATCACAATTGTTGAACCTAGCTCTGAGATTCGGTTCATCATTTTCATCACTCGAGTCTCATTTCCAGGAATTACCTTGAACAAAATCAATACAGGCATGTTATAAATGACATGACGAACGGAGCACATAGGACAACAGCAAAACCGAAAACAGACGGAGAAGATAAAGATTAAAGTTGGATTCCTAATCATAAGCAAAAATAGTTACCTTGGCTGAATATAGAATCACGTCATCCTTGGTCAATTTGAGGGAATGACTGCTTCCGTATGATGCAAGGTTCAGGGCCGCACGTGGTTCTGCCTAGACATAATACACAAGACATTCACTATCTTAATGCTTTCATAGAAATGTTTTGATTAATCGGTACTAAATTTGTTTTCGGGTCAAAATTCACCCAAGTGATCTTACTTGTGATCCTGTTGTAACAATTAGCAAGTCTTTAGGAGCATAATTATCAATATCTTCCACTTTCACCTGAATACAAAATGAAACATGAGATGAAAACAATCACATAAAGAACCAATCAAGAAATGATTTTTAAGATAGTTAGCGGTGAGTAGTATAGACAATTCATACAAGAGTTGATGGATCAATTGGCGCCTGTCCATCTCTAAAAGCAGCCTCCAGGTATGTCCTCAATGACATGCCCACAAATACCTGTTACAATAACCAATAATTCTGAAATCTCCATAAAGACAACTTCTCTGGTTTCAGAATTCTGAAGTTGCAGACTATGTGGGGACAAAACTACGCAGCTCACCAACTTCCGTCCAGTTAAATCTGCTGCAGCTTTAACACTTCCAAGGCGATGTATATTAGACGCAAACTGAGTAGTGATTACTCGTCCAGTAGCAGCTGATATATTTCTCAGAAGTGCATCTCTCACAACATTCTCACTGATAGTCCTTCCAGGTGAAAGCACATTTGTAGAGTCACTCATCATCTGACGAGGAGTTTATTAAGTCAATAAACTCAACAATTTTAAGGGAGAAATGAAATGAGAAGAAGAAACATGCGATAGAAATATCATAAAGAGTCCAGGTAACTTACTAACGTAACTCCTTCTTTTGACAAATCTTCAAGAGTTTCTCGATCAAAAACTTTTCCATCCAACGGTGATTCATCAATCTGATAAGGAAAAAGTTCTCAGTGTAGCCCTTCCCACATATTGCATGCTAAACTCATAGAGAGTAAAGGAGTTGGAGTTACCTTCCAGTCTCCGGTATGTAGAATTGTACCATCTTTACAACGAAGCACCAATCCACAACAATCAGGAATAGAATGCGTAACCCGGATTGGTTCTACTTCAAATGGCCCCGCAGTGAACTTCTTTTTCACCTTAAATGGCTTTAGTCTAGAGGTAAAAATTCCGAACTCCTTCAAACGCTTTTTGATGAGCTGACAGGAAGAAGAAATAAAATATACTAAGGCTTCAGTTCAAACACTTCACTTTTTAATGAGCTGATTACAAAGGTTAGAAAACATACAAAGGCGAGCAAACACAAGACATTACAAGCAACCTCTCCAGACTGAAAAAAAATATATATACTTAACAAGTTACCTCCATTGTGAAGGATGAAGCAAATATTGGTGTATGAGAATCCAACGCTGGGATAACCTGTTTAATGGCACCA
>JAJJMC010019642.1:955648-985085 GCA_023531435.1 Papaver californicum
AATCAGTTTGAAATTTCCTAACTTGAAATACTGTGAGTTCAAACCTCACTCGGTAATATAATGTCTAATCAAACAAATTTATACTTGTACCAGAAGGAAAAATGGTTAACAAACCGATTTGCAAATTGAACTTGAGAATAACGAAAAACTACAGACCAGTTTACAGCAGAGACCTAACACTTTTCTAACAGAATAGCTTGAATGCAGGTACCTGTTTTGTTCGTGTCTCTACGTCCCTACTACACAATATCAAGAGTGTAGAAACTATTCGAATAAAACATGACTTATAGAAAGGATTGCAACAAATAGCTTCACTAGAACCAGGCAATTGACTGCTCGTTAGGATTGTGGGGGAGACTTCTATCTAAAGTACAACCAGAGATGTAAAGAGACAGTGTATAGCAATGATGTATAAAATATGTATGCAGAGGCGTAACTGTTAATCCTTCAGAGAACTCTAACGCATCTCGTCGATTTCTGCAATTTGCACCTTGCGGACGTTTGGGAACTAACAAGCCCAATACTGAAAAGAGGATGTCTACAACCCTCGATACAGTTTCCTAGCATTTTGATCACTGTAAAAAGAAAAGTAAAATTGAAGAAGCAGAAAGGAAACATTACCCAGGGCAACGCACCAATGTGATCTTCATGCCCATGTGTTATAACTACTGCTTCAATTTTATGGCTCCACCTCCTTATGAATGTTGTGTCGGGTATAATCTTCTGGACACCTAGCTCATCATCACTGATACACACATCAGCCAACAAACCACGGTTTACATAGAGATGAATGATTTTTTTTTAAGTACCACAATAATAGCTAACAAAACATATACTTTACATTGTAATTTCTCGAAAACTTACTCTGGAAACATTACTCCTGCATCAATCAAGATATACCGATCATTATTCCCAACAAGCATACAATTCATCCCTATTTCACCTAGACCACCTATTGGGAGAACTCGAATTGGAGGACCATCAGACCCTTCATAAAACTTTTCCATTTTGCGTTGAACAGAATCCGCCATACTTTTCCCGGGCCCTTCTCTTCTCAATGATTTACTCATAGGTATTCTAGTCCCTGGGGCACCTAATATCAAATCCCAACAAGAAAATACACAAAATACTCAAATTTTAGTACATTCTCACAATATCATTACACAAGATCATTCGATAACATAAAATGTTTCAACTTTTAGCTCAAAGCCAAGGTTATGGGGCAAAGAGATGCACACAAGTTATAGGGCAAGTTGTCCCTCTGGACTTAACTCCATCCAGAAGTTCAACTGAGGGTTTGTACCTTACATTTTTAGGTTTTCACAAAAGCCATGGAGCAACTGCCCCACATGGCCTTAACTTTAGAACTTCAACTGGGTGTTTGGACCTTGGATTATTAGATAGCAACACTGAGGGGCAATTGCACCCTCGATTAACACCATACAGAACCTGAATACAAGAAGTAAAGTTAACAATTTTATGCTTTTTACCTGATACAGAAGGAACACCAACAGAACAAGAAACAGAAGGTTTACTTCTGGGGTTTTTTAGACAAGAAGAGAATTTGCAAGGGCAAAGAGATAAAGCATTTAAAGCAGCCATTTTTTTACTATCAGTGCCTCCTCAAAATATCATCAACAACCACAACAGTAAAGGAGCTTCAAAGATGAAGAAAAATAGGGGTTTCAGTAGGGTTTTTACAGATGCCCTAGAACCCCTTCTTCTTGAAATAAGAGTGAAAAGCTTAAAGCGGGAAAGAAATGGAGAGAGTAGTGAATGAGTGGGGATGAAAAAATAATACTCTTATCATCATTTTTGTTGCAGGGTGGATATATAAGAAATCCGAACCAGGTACAAACGATCGGGTCATAAATAACCGAACCGAACTGGGTCCATAAAACAGAACCCAACTATCCGAAATCAATTTAGGGTGGTAAGTCAAGCGATCGACAAGGGATTGAAGGCGGCTCTTGATACTTACTCTTCTTTGTCTGGACAGCTCATTAATTATCACAAGTCAGCAGTATTCTTCACTCATTCATTTACAAGGGATAGAAAAAAATGCATTGGCCATGGAGTTGGGAATTAAGAGCATGGATATTGATGATAAGTACTTTAACAGCTTCTTACTTAAAGAGTAAATATTACCACTCCTCTTATGACCATGTGTTAGACAAGTTTGTCGCAAAACTAACAGGTTGGAAAAGGCAATATTTAAACCATGCGGGCAGAAATGTTTTGATTTCAGTTTGTTTTATCTTCTTCACCAGTTTATGCAATGGTTACAAATATTTTAGTAGCCATTTTTCTAGCTACACAATAACATGAATCTATGACATCGAATAATCAATTTTGAATGAGACTATATTCACTGAATTATAGTAATAAACATCATAATATTTTTAACTGATATCTTACCTAAGTATTAAAAGAAAACTCAAGATCTTATTAATGGTGGAAAGGTTGTTACAAGTTATGATTCTAAGCCCTACTCTTCTTTAGTGTTTTTAGTATATCCTTTAACTAGTGGAGAAGGACCTTTTTTCTTTTGAGAACTGTACAACTATAAAATAGACAAAGGTGCTCATATGTTTCAATTCACTATCACACAGTGTATACTTTTTGGTGTTTTATCTGATGTGGCAATCATGCTCTAACGATCTCTTCACGCTAGTATTGACTCGCGTTTGTAAAGTCCCTAGTTCGTAAGAGTCATCATTGGATATTTCTCGATCTTCGTGTGTCTTCTTTCTCTTCTATTGCTCATGTATCTTCCGAAGTTCTTTATACTGTCTTGTCGTTCACCTCTCCCTGAGTCTGACAAAGTCCAGCTCTGCATGCCTGTCTTTCGTTTTTAATGCTCATGCTCCCTAATTCAAATTCGTCCATTGATGTAGTCAAGATGCTTTCCACGCGTCCCCATCTGGTGTTGGCGGTAGATATCTCAAAACACGGGTGGCAACTTTTCAACTTCTTTCCCATACTTCTCGGTGTTATCTCTTTATGTTGTTGCTACCCCAGGATTTTTATATAGGTATTTTGAAGCCTATCAATTTTTGGCGTCGCTGTCGGGGAGCGGTTGTGGAATATTGTAATTAGTATTTTTGATTTTTTAATCGTAGTTTAGGTTTTTATTCCATTTATTTATTTATGTATTTTGTATAGTATTTCTAGTTTTATTTTATCTTTAGGATTTTTAGTTTTTTTTACAAGCTTTGTATCTTCGAATTTTGTTTCAGGTACTTTTGGGGTTGCTCCAGGTCGTTTAGCTCAACATCATTCGTCTGCTATAAAATACTCACGATTTTTTTTTGCTTGTGAGTTATATATTGAACGATTGTGGAGAGGTTGCACTCGTTACCCTAAATTGTGAATGTTGATACGAGGTACTAGTACTGCTTTTTGAAGAGGGAAAATACTTATCTGAGTTCTTTGAACTCTTCTGTTCCAATTATAAGGGTAGGAGCAGAAAATTTCTTTTCTTTTGTGGTGTGATTTATGGAATGAATGAAATGGTGATTGTTTGTTTGTTTACTTCCTGAATTTGCACCAATTTTATTTTGCATAAGTTATTGTTTTTATTTTCTTTGTACATATGGAGTATGGTAACATGACATCTTTTCTGGTATTGGAACTTATCCAAAAAGTTCCAGAAAGAAGAGTCAGAAAATGAGTTATTTACTGAAACAATTAGAGGATATGTTTGTAGAAGTTCACATTATCAGGAACCCATGAGAGCAGAGTGTGTAGATAATAATTGGAATTATTCTCACGGTTATGATCATCGCAAACCTTTTGAAGATTATGATTATTACCAACCATACCCAGGTTGTGAGCCATATTTTACTGATTCCAATTATTATTCATATGCTTCTCAGTCAAAGTATGAGAGAGACCATCAATTCCACTCATCTCCACCATCTTTGCTTGATTGCCTCAACAATGACATTATTGAACAGACAAAAGCTAGTGAGTTATTTTTTGTTGAATTGAGTAAAACCTATGCTTATTGTGATCAACTTGCTGAACAAACTGATTTATCGATTGCTCAATTAACGCATTCGGTAAATGATTGTGGTCTTATTGAGGATACAAGTTATGATTTTCTAACATTCATGATATTAATAATGAAATCGTTTTAAATGATGTGTGTATTGAGAATGATGATGTGTGGCTCTCAAGGATTCTACATGAGATTAATGATAGTACATGTTTTTCCTATAACCTAGGAGAATCAATAGAATTTCTCAAGGACGCGGATGACCATGTAACACTAGAGATTTTAAAGGTCTTGTCGCCTTCCTCACAAGAGGATTCCAAATCCATATTATGCGTCACTTCTCCTGGATTTGTTAACCCAACTTTTTGTAGGGTTCCTAGTTTAGGATTAGATGCGTGTGCTTCAAAAAAATTGTTGGACTACTTTGCTTCTCGTGACATCTATGAATCTGTGCATGTTTCTCCTATAGTTTCAGTTCTCATCCCTAGCTAACCCTTTAACTCGGTTATTTTTGTTCAAAATGATATACCCTTGGGGAAAACCAGGTTTGGGGGTAGTTCTTTTCTTTTGATACTCTCATCATCTTTATGTTACTACTGCGAGAGTGTGAGGCTGTCATTGGTTGTAGATATTGTATTTTGGGTTGATCCCCAAATTTTCAGGTTGTTAATATACGGAGAGTCATTGTTTGTACATTCCGGTAGGTAGATTTTTATTTTGCGTCTTATTTTTACATATTCTTTAGATTTTTATTTTTATTTTTATTTTATTTTATTGTTCTTTGTTATTATTATCGTTTGATGTGTGTTACAGAGAATACTGTGTTTTTTTTTTTTGCGTCAATCAGGTAAAATCTTCCAATCCTTTCTCTTTGATTTATATTTATTTCTCATATTTATATTTGTTTCATGCAAATCTAGGTTGCACGATTTGAAATATTGAGGAAAATGTTAAATATAGGTTTGGGGGTAGAGTCTCTGAATATTGATGCCAATAAGAAACTCCAAAATTTAGAAACTTGTGAACTATTCAGGATGACACTAACCATTTTAGGTAAATGGAAACATAACTCTTATCTACAGGAATTGGCGTGCCCAGCTAAATGGTTTATTCATATCTCAATGCCTAACTCAGGTGTTAGAAATAACATGATAATCATTGAACAAGCATATCTCGGAATCATCATAACCATATCACTTTTCTGTTTTTATTTTTGTAATTTTGTGTTTTTCTAGATGATGTGGTGGGGCTCTAGTACTTCCTTGTTGTATCCTCCAGGATGAAGATTGTTTGATATCAAGCCCCATTATTGTATTTAGACCATCATTCAGACCAAAAAAAAACTGACCATAAAGTCTTTGAAGTTGAGTCAGTAGTAGTATAAAAAAATCAACCGTTGAGGCCCTTGTATATACTATTTGAGTCGATATTAGTATTAGGATTAACAAAAGTGGGAGCGTATCTCAATCCATTAGGATTCATCCTGGCACTGATGTTCATAAAGATATTCTGGAAAACACCGTTCATCTTAGTCAATATATGCACCATTCATCACTTCCATTTCTATCTTCTAATTTATCCATGTGTTTGAATTTGATTGATTTCGAGCAATGCGAATGTTGATAATTTTCATCCAGTTTTGGAACGTTTGATGATTATTTGAGTAGAGTTTTGTATTCTTATATGAATTTTAGTACATTGAGTGCAAACTCGTGTACGTTAATTGGGTTCATTCAAGGTAATGATTCTTATTGCCTAAGAATTTAGTAGACCAACTAAATAACATACTTAGTATTTATCCTCAATTGTTCACAGGTAATCGTCATTCCTGCGAAAGTGAGTTAGATTTTTATTCAATTTTTAGATTAGTTTTGCTTGTGGACTAACAAAATATAGGTTTAGAGATATTTAATACGGGTATAATTTAAATATATATATAGTTTAATAGATATCCGCTAGTATTTAATTTTAAACTAAATTATTATTTTTATGCTTTTGTAGGATGTTTACCTAAAACCCGGTGGTACAAATAAATATGGAATAAAATCATAATTACGAGCAGAGACAGAGCGGCTGGCTGATGGAGCGGACATTTTTGATGGAGTGTTGCTCTAGGAGTTGGTGGACATCTGGAAGGAGACATACCGTTATTGGTGGGCGTGAATTAGATTTGGTGGCAGCAAAAGAATTGGTGCCCATGAGCTAGCTAATAGAGGCATGACATGTGAGTGTATTGGTGGTCGGTAGAGTTCGCTGGAGTAAAAATTCTGGACAAATCAAAGAATATGAGGGAGACGTGACTAGGATTTTGGAAAGATGGGGAAGTGAAACATAAAAAACGGCCAGACTTCTTTTAATTTTGAAAAGAACGAACTGTACTAGGTTAGAGAGAGGGGTGTCACGTGATATAAAAGAAAGAGAAAAGAAATAAAAAGAGGAGGAGTTCGGAGGCGGAGAAAAGTTTTCGACCGAAAATGGAGAGGGAAGTTATCTTTTATTTCTCTACTTTTGTTATAATTTTTTATGGGTTTTAAGAAATCTATTGATATATCTTGTTAAGTTTTGTAATTAGGGTTTTATGTTGAAACCACTTTGAATACAAGACCAATTGAATCGAATAATTTGATAATAGACTATTATGATTTGAATAGATTGATTTTTGATTTTGTTTATTTATTTAATGATGAAATTAGTTGTTGCTTCACCATTTTTGTACAATACAATAACCTATGCGCATAATTAATAAATAGCGTAAATATATTTGTCTATTTATTTGATATTTCATGTTTGGCTTAAATCCTTTGATGGGGTATGCTTAGAATAGCCAAGTATTGTTTGTGAGCCTATATTTAGTTTCGTGTAACTTTCTGGTTAACACAATTTGATGGTGCATGCATGGGTTTAGTCTTTTGATGTGACATGCTTAGGATGTCCAAGTGATATTTGCGACTCTAATATATATAATAGGTGATGTCGATAAAAGGGACAATAAATTAATATTAAGGATTATGTTTCTTTTCAGTAATTGAATATAAATAGTGGCGGATGCTATAAACCCTGGTTATATATTCTCTCTGTTTAGTTGTTTTATTAATTTAATTTATTAATTTCTTTTCAATTAATTAACCCTAGTTATTAATTTCTTTTCGGTAATTTATTATGTTTTTTTCATTAATTTAATATAAATAGTGGTGGATGTTATAAACCTTGGTTACCGACTCTTTATGTTTAGTTGTTTTCTTAGTTTAGTTTAGTTTAGTTTAATTTAATTTATTAATTTCTTTATTTTCTAAAAATCCTTAAAATATCATTTGTGGTTAGTTTGTTAGAGATATCGATTACAGTATTGTCCATGTTCTTTGTGGGTTCGACCCATATATTTGCCGCTTCTACATTATAGACGTCGTGCGATTGAAGTTATTTTAGGCATTCCGAAGCTTATCAACCAGCAAATAATCACATCTTCAAGGAGCTAGAAGAGCATATTTAGGTTTTCTCTTTCAAGGGGAAAATCTTAATATTATATTTTCTCCTTCCTCTTAAATTTTCTTCACGAATAGCTAATTCTTTGTCGGTTGATGATGATGTTTTAACCTAGACATGGTGATTTAACTAACAGTGTTAGTTTTATTTTGACTCTATCTTAAAGTTGTTGTTTAAGTGCAAGTTAAATAAAATAATAATTAGTAGAAATTTATTTCAGATTTGCAACGTGTAACTGTTATCAAACTCTAAATACAAATAGTTGGGATTGTTGATGAAGAAATTTTGTTAAACCACCTAAAATAAAGTATATTTATAAACCCTAGTTACATAAACCGAGCTTATGAGTATTTGGCTAAGTTGACTTTCATAAATCTTAATACATATAGCTTGTTTCGCCCAATGGGGAAAAAACTAAAATAAACCCTAGTTACATCAACCGACTTTCTTGTGGGTAACTAAGCTTGCTATTATCCCTGGATCGTTGATAAAATAGAGTTAGTTAGACGTATTTTGTAGTGAAGATACTGATTTCACAACCATTGTTTTTAGTTTTGTAATTTTCCCTTTCATATTTATTTAATCAATCCACTCTCGGTTTTAATTACTTTTACCTAATTTAAATAACATCTTAACTACAATAATCCATGTTATTTGAGCCTAACTTACTGTTATACACCCATTTATTGTATTATTGTATATATTAAGCTTGGGGATCTATCTTGATTGGTTTGACACCTCATCAAGATTATCTAAAACATTTCATATGACTTGAAGAATGTCATGCAACACAAAACTTACAATATGACCAAAATCTGCACCATAATCCAAAATGGACCATGACCCAAAGATTGTGTGACCTTGAATAATCTTGTGATTAATCCTCTGTGATTGATTCAGTTTAGGAGTGTGCTATTCTGAACTTCTCCGTTGTCTAAGGAAGGTTTTGTGATCCTTCCTCTTGAGGCCGAGATTTATTGGGTAATAGAGTTCTTCGTCGTCTTTTTGTTTTTCCAATTAACATGAAGGTAAATCAGATCGATCCTTTATATTTTCGATCAAAATTTTTCTCTCTTGTTTGGACCTTTTTGGGTCTTAAGCGCATAGAAAGATTCAAAAAAAGTTCCACAAATATTGTTCTACCAAGGTTGGCTTCACCTTGGTTTTCCTCTGTGCTTATGATGGCTGTGGAGGGAGAATTTGGAATTCGCAAAGTTTGGTCGAAAAGGTTCAATACTTCAGTAATTCAGATTCATTGGTTGGAGAATTCCTATGGAAGTTTTCTAAGGATGGATGAGATCTCACCAAGGAGTTTCATCTGCATATCAGACGGTAAAAATGGTGCTAACTGGAAAAGATTTTTGGAGACATTAAATCCTAAACTTTTGTCTTTTGAAGCTCGTCACGTTAATTCAGATAAAGTGATGAATTTGACAGATATTCCCACCACTATCCTCGTCTCCCAAAGATGAGGATGGATTTTATTTTTTGGATTTATCTGTAGAAATCCAAAATACCCATGCAGGATGGAATCACATTGAGTTAGCTTTGAGAAAAAAGTTTAATTGGCAGAATAAATTAGACTTACGCAGTATTAACATCAAATTAGCTTTCTTTTACACTTCTGCTGAAGAGGTGTATAATCACTTTAAAGAGGATAATGTTTTTTATCATGGTAAATCTAAGATCTTTGTGTGATATTGGAAGAATAAAGACTTTTATATCAACCAAGTGTTATCTAATGAACACTGGATAGGTCTCATAGGTTTACCTATGCATCTATGGAATCACAAGACTTTCGAGTCTATTTGTGGTTCTTGGGGAAAATTCATTATTGTCCGTCATTATTCAGAAAATTTTGTGAAACTCAATAGGTGTATGATCAAGGTGAAAGCTTTGTTAAATACCATTCCAGACGTTATATGTTTTCAGGGTAAATAGTTAAGTGTTGAGTGGATTCATGATAATCAGTTTAATCAACAGAATCAAAAACCCAAGATAAAATCAGTAACTGATTTCGTGGAAGATGACATTCAATCTTCGATAGTTCAGCAGCAATTTACCATTTTTTGTGTTCGGGAATCGGTTGCAGATCTGTCAAATTATACATCTCCTAATTTTAGGCCGGAAAATAAGTCACCAAATTTGTCAAATTCAAATAGCGTATCTTATGACTCCTTTTTGTCAAATCAGGCGGTAAAAGAGTTAAAGAAGGTATGGAGAAGGGTGGCTGATTTTCAGCTAAGGGCTAACCCAAATCTTAATGAAAAATATAAAGTGGGAGATATTTTAACTGGGCCAAGGAAAAATGTTTGCATTATTTAGGTTACGGTTAGAGAAAAAAGAACGAAGTCGGGTCGGAATATGGACCAGGTGGGGGGAGTGGTACCATTTGATATGGGTATCGTCTCTACATCACTTAAGGATGGGACTCTTGTCCATGACTCGACAAAGGTTCGGATCACTATATAGGTCAGATGGGGGGAGTGGTATCTTCAGGTGAGGTTTTAGACTTGGATATCGGCTCTACATCAGGAAAGGGTGGAGCTCCAACCTACGATCCGATTTCTTCACTACCGTTAGATTTTTCTGATAATATAAATTCAAATCTAGACAATCATAATGATTATTTTATAGAGACGTTGCAAATATTGTTTGTTGATAAAAATACTCATCGTCCTACAGCTGCGAGTAAGGTAAATGATCACCTGCAAGAATCAATAGATAATCAAATGGCTTTTAACAAAAATATGGGTTTGAATATAAAACATCATGTTGTTTTCAACATCTGTAAAAAAAATCTGGAGAGAATGCAAGTCCACATATGGATATGGAAATTCCCTTAATAGAAGATGATGATGCAATGGCAGAATATGATCCGATTGAAGAATGTCAAGACAACATAATGGGTATTGAAGGCGATGATCAAATAGAGGCTGTAAAATGCTCTTTCGAGTTTGAAAGTATTGAGGTGGAAGCAGTTTTTAATCCAATTGCTTCTAGGGCAGTTGTTGTTGATTAATGGAGCGCAAAATTATAAGCTGGAACATAAGGGGTTTAGGCCAAGATCCAAAGATTGTAGCAATTAGAAATGCAATAGCAAAAAAAAATCCTTCAATTGTAACAATCCAAGAATCTAAAAGAGATTTGGTGGATGACATGTTGATAAGATCATTATGGGGAAGCAACAGATGTAACTACATCTTTTTAGCTTCTGAAGGGGCTTCTGGGGGTATTATTATGATGTGGAAAGAAGGGATAGTAGTGATGGAATATTATTTGCTTGGTGCTTTCACAGTTTCGATCAAATTCAGAAATGTGGCTGATGATTTTGTATGGATTTTTACTTCAGTGTATGCTGCTTCTGATCCATGATACTATAACTAATTTTGGCAGGAAGTGGGAGACATTAGACTTTTGTTTGATGAACCTTGGTTAGTAAGAGGTGATTTTAATGCGACTTTGGCTGCTAATGAAAGAAATTTAGTTGGTGGTAATAATTTAAACATGAAATCTTTCGAATCCTTTGTAAATAGATTTTCTCTTATTGACTTACCAATGGTTGGAGGAAGATGCACTTGGACTAACTTCCAGCAACCTCTATTGTTAATTAGGTTAGATAGGTTTCTTCTTTCTCCAGATTTTCAAGAGCATTGTTCTGCTCCAATACAATTAAGACTAAAGAGACCAATTTCTGATCATGCTCCCATTTTGCTTTGTTGCAACTCTGGTGAGAAATTCAAATCTCCTTTCAGGTTAGATAATTGCATCCTTAATCATCCTGATTTTGTGAATAATCTTAAAATCTGGTGGGACAATCTCTTTTTTTCTGGTAAGCCTAGTTTTATTTTTGCCAAAAATTTACAAGGTCTGAAATTAATTATTAAGAGTTGGCAGAAGGATACTTTTGGTAATTGCAGTCACAATTGGATAATCTGGAGCTCATAATTGATGTGTTTGATAACTTAGAAGAGATTCAAGTGTTAAGTGATGATAATATAGTGGCTAGAGAGCAGGCTAAAGTGAAGCATACTACTTTGCCTCTAACTCTTGCTAGAAAGATTGCTCAGAGAGCAAAGAAAGATGGATAAAGGATGGAGAATCAAATTCTAGTTATTTACATCAGCTTGCTTCTTTTAAATATAAGCATAACAACATCAATTGTTTGAAGATTGAGGGTAATTTGTGCTATGACAAGAAGAAGATATCCGAGGAAATTAAATCTTTTTATACTTTTTTATTCACTAAGCAACATAAATCTAGGCCTAGTTTTGAGAAGCTTGAAATACCTAGTATTTCTGTTATGAAAAGCATAAAATTGGAGTTGCATTTTTCTAAGGAGGAAGTTAAGAAGGTGGTGGACAATTTTGGTGCAAACAAAAACCCTGGTCCAAATGGTTTTATAATGGAATTTTAATAAACATGGTTGGGAGGTTATCAATAAGGATTTGATATTGGTGGTGAAAGAATTTGAGCATTCATCTATGCTAAACTGGAGAATAAACTGCACTGACATTAATTTAATTCCTAAGTGCAATGGTGCAATATCTTTACATAACTTTAGGCCTATAAGTTTAATAGGAAGTGTGTACAATATAATCTCTAAATTGCTTGCAGAAAGACTGAAGAAGGTGTTACCATCAATAATATCATATTTTCAAGGTGCTTTTGTGCATGGCAGGAAAATTCATGATGGTATTTTAATTGCCTCATAACTCATTGACTCTAAACTGAGACAATTGGATAATGTATCATATGCAAAGTGGATTTTGAGAAGGCTTTTGATAATGTAAATTGGAGTTGTGTGGATGTGGTGTTAGATAGGTTTGGATTTGGTTATTGATGTAATTTTAGAAGTGGTAAATAAAGTGGTTCGATTCTCGAACTTGTAAAGGTAATGATTTTAGAAAATAATGATTTTAATTAATTCTAGAAAATTCCAGAAGTAAGAAAAAGATTAAATAACCTAAATATGATTTTTGAATAATTTTAAAAGTACCAGGAATCAGGAACCAGGAAATTCTAACAACCTATGTGATTAATAAGATAATTCTTTTTAAATTAATTGAAGCACAAGTAATTGCCAAAATTGGTTTTGTTATGCTAACAAACAGAGGTAAATCACAAGCATGGTCTATCAAAATTAATTAACCAAGCATAATCCATCAAGCAAAAGCACAACTGTTGAAAGAAAACCGTTTTTACTATTTAAAACTATGCAATTCTAATAATAAAAGAATTATAAATAATTATTAAAAAATAATTAAATCACATAAAATTGAGAAAATTACCTTATCCATCATCCCAGTAAATAGGCTTAGCTCATGGTGAAGAAAACTTGCTCAAAAGTTGATTTCATTGCTCAAAATATCAATTACAAAGGTGAATAACGCTGTAACAGCTGATGTGATACGCTTATATGCGTTACAGGAGATGGTTCAGCTGTTACAGGAGAGTTTTAAGCAACACAGCGTTTGAAACAATAGACAACAGGAAATTTCAAATCAGCAACAGTTGTAAGTGTTGCTGAGTCTTCTTCTCCGGCAGTGATGGGTGAAGAACAGCCGGCCGGTGCAGTAGCAGTTGACCGGACGTTGACGGAGCTTCACCGGAATTTTTTATTTTCTTCTCTAAGGATTTGTTCTCGATTTTATTGGCTTCTCTTGGTTTATATAGGTAGTAGAAACCCTAGAGAGAGTTCTAAACCTAATAGAACTCTCTAAAACAACCCACAAATCTCAATCCGAATCGAAACACAATTCCGGCCAAATACATGGTTTCCGAGCTGATTTCACGGGATTTTTTTGTTGTTTAAGACTTGCGTGAGATGACTATCAATGTTGGAACAATCTAGAAGCAAAGTATCTTGCGAATCACTTAAGATTATCACGACCAGTTCAAACAGTTGAACCCCGATGAGTCAACTCGGTGACTCGGCCCGATCCAGCTCGCTGGGTTGACTCGCCTGGTTGACCCGCTGGGTTGACCCGATCCAGCTCAGCCCGATCCAAGGGTGCCCCAATCCAAAGTGTGGGTGCCTTGATCCATTTTCCCGGGTGCCTTGAACACTTTTTGAGCCAATTTTTCCACAAATCTTTATTCTTCTAATGTACCTACAAAAGCATAAAAACACGTAATAGACACAAAATCGAATACTAACTCACTAGAAATTAAGGTGCAATTTAGACACTAAAATGTGTCTATCAGTTATAGATGGAGAAGTTGGATAAAATGGTACATCACAACTCAAAGATTTGTTGTTCTGCTAAAAGGAAAAGCTACTGATTTGTTCAAAACTCAAAAAGGTATTAGACAGGGAGACCCTATATCCCCTTTTCTTTTTATTTTGGTAGTTGAGATTTTATCTTTGATGTTTAAGAAAGCTGCAACTCAAAATTTAATCTCTGGTTTCAAAGTACCATAGCAAGGTACTGATATCACTCATTTACAGTTTAGATGACTTGATTGTCTTTCTTAAAGATGATAAAGCACAAATTAACAATCTGAAGAGTATTCTTATAGCTTTTGAAACTATTCTGGTTTAAAAGTCAACTTCAGAAAGAGGACAATTGTGGATCTTGGGAAATTACATAATGGAGAGGTATGTGCTGATACTTTTGATTGCTCTATGACTTAATTACCTATGAACTATTTAGGTATTCCTCTTGGTAGTAAGTCCTAATGTAAGGTTGTTTGGAATGATATTATTCAAAAGTTTCAAAAGAAACTGGAAACTTAGAAGAGAACTTTTTTTATCTAAACAGAGGCTAATCATGATCCAACATGTGCTGGCAAGCTTGCATGTTTGTTACCTTTCTATGTTGAAAATGCCAGTAACTGTAGTGAACCTTTTGGAGATAATTTTGAGAAACTTCTTATGGGGTTCAAGTAGAATTTCTAAGAAGAGTAATTGGGTTTCTTGGTCAAAAGTCTCTTTGTCAAAATGTAGAGGTGGTATTGGGATAAAGAAATTACAGCTGGTTAATAAAGCTCTTCATGCCAAATGGATTTGGAGACATGGTAGTGAAAAGCATGCTCCGTGGAGGAGAATAATAAAGCGGAAATTTGGAGGTATCACTGAAGCATTATTTCCCAATCAATCAAATAAATCTGTGTGCTTTAGTTTATGGTCTGACATCCTGAAATCTATAAATTTTGTTAAATCAGGTACTTCTTTGGTTTTGGAAAATGGTAGCAGCATTTATTTTTGGGATGATGTTTGGATTAGTGAGCAGCCTTTAAAAGTTCTTTGTCCTGCTTTGTTTCATCTTTCTAAAAAAAAAAATGTTGTGTTGAAGGAGATGATTTCTTCGGAAGGAGCTTGGGATTTTAGTTTTGCAAAAAGTATAAATATGTATGAGATGCTAGAGATTGCGAACTTGTTATAGGTAATTGGTGATCCAGGTAACCTGTTGAGTACTATGGATGGTGGTGACTATGGTAGTCAATGGATTTTTGGTATAGGCGAAGGTTTCTCAGTTGCAAATGCTTATTCTGCTATGGAAATGGATGGTTTCCTTTCTTTCCCTGACAAACAAATTTGGAATCCTAAAATTCCATTGAAGATGGCTTTCTTAGTCTGGACTTTGTTTTATGATGGTGCTGCTACTTTAGACTATTTAAACAATACAGGTTTGATTCAAGATCCATCATGCCTTTTTTGTGGCCTGCATATGGAGACAAATTCACACCTTTTTCTTCATTGTAAGACTACAAATGGTGTGTGAGATTATTTCTTAGAAAGCTTTGGGATTAGATGGGTACACTCAAGTGATGTTAAAAGTATGATTTGGGAGTGGGGAAACAGGAAAAGCAAGGAAAGGATGAAGAGACTTTGGGGTTATCTGCCATTTGTTATCTGGTGGTGTATGTGGCAGGAGAGAAACAATAAGCTCTACAACAATTTGTTCAGGAACACTAAGCAGTTGATTATTGAGGTTAAATGTTTGTTGTTAAATTGCACAATAAACACTGACATTTTTGTTGGTTCAACATTAATCTCTAATTGGGATGCTGTGTCACACATCTATATGATTTTTTCTCTTTGTCAAATTTTCGGTGACTGAGAACCTCTTCTATAAAATTTATCCCTTTCCGTTAAAAAAAATATAATCTTGTGACCTCGGGACTAAAAAATATTCAATAAACCGAAATTTACATAGTGACCCCTAAAATTGCTATTGTCACTCGAAAATTTTGATTATTACCCGAGATGACCCCAAATATCCCCAAAATTTGCCTCTTAATCCGAAATCTGCATTACGTCCGAATTCTGCCTCACATTTAAAATTTATAACTCAGAGATTTACTACTGTGATTTACAATTTATCTTGTGATCCAAAATGTGTCATGTGAATTAGAAAATTTATGGTGGTCCAAAATTTCACGATTTATAAAGGGGAATACCATTATTAAAGGAGGTGATATCATTTCATATAGGACAAACAAATCTTAAACGATCATGACAGTCGACTCGATAAAATAGTAACCCATTCTAGCCTTGGTATCCCCTTTTATGAATCATGTAAACTCTGATGTGTGACCTAAAATGGGCCTGAGGGGCTAAAATCTGCCTCGTGTTTATGTTGACAGAAGCCAAGTCATTTGCTTTCTGTTTGGCTCTACATTTGCATCTTCACATCACTCGTATGTATAAGGTCCTGAACAACTTCATTTTGGTGCTTTTGCAATGTGCAACAATATGTCAGAGAATGATGGGGGGAAATGGCAATGTATAATACCTACTCTGAAATGTATAGAAGAGCTACACTGTTCTTGGAGAGTTACTACACTGGTGAAGTAGAAACTAAGCTCATGAATAATGGCAAAGAGTAACAATGATAATAATTCTACAACAACAATGATAGGAAACCAAATACAATACCGATCCAACACTGCAGGTTCCTATTATTCTACTGCAGTTTGGAGGCACTAAAATTAATTTCTTACTACAGACAAATTTTCATGTAATACTTTTCCTTTAGCCTTGTTTGAAAAACCATGGCACTCCTGATTGAGAGCATTGTTTTTTGTTGCAAGAGGAACTATGGGACTAAGGAAGATTCTCCACAGATCAAGAATTATGGTTACAAGCATGGAAGCACCTAAAGAGTCAATAACCACCTTATACAGGTTCCACGGATCCCCTGGTTTTTCATCAATCCTGTTTTATGAGGTAGATTACATCCAAGTGAGTTCGAATATAAGGTGAAAATGTATGGTACATTTGCGCATGATCGCAAAAACGAATGTAGTAAAACACGAGGTATACATATCAAACTTTTACCTCATGAACATCGGAAAGCTCACAAGAAAATGCATTGCATTAAACAAAGTCCCAACTTTGTACGCTTCATCACGATCCGCAAACCCATAATAAGGGAACTGCAAATTTATGGACATAAACCCACCATAAGCGTAGTAAGTCAGTGAAAGATGATGGATATCATCATATCAAAGATGTAAAGTATCCCAATTATCGCTGGATAATCAGCAACATGATGACAAATTATGAGAAACTAGAGAATGTATAGTTGAGTGGTAGACAGATAGTCCAAAGATGGATGATGAGCATGTCACAAACATGGTAAAATAAGAAACAAACATGAGCCATGAGAAAAGTTGAGTGTGGTACCTGCATAAAGCATACACCCCCGTCAAAATGCAGTCTGCAGGATATCGTATAAAAAAGACCCCTGAAGAGGTGGCTACAACCTACAAAGACAGCTTCTGAAGGGTCTCAAATAAAACAAAAAAATTAGTCCTTGTAGCTTACATTGTTCATCTTCCAAGCAGGAAAGGTGTATGAAGCTCCCAAGACTGTGAAGTAGTAGTGTGTCAAAAAGTAGTTCCCGACGTGACTAAAGATTAATATCCAGAGAGTAGCCTGCCTCAGTAACACACAATAATATCCTAATTACCGTCTACTGTCGGATGGCACAGTGGGGGTACATAATCATAGTCCAGATCTTGATCTCCATTTGGAATGGGAAAAATAAAGCATAGTATATATTGTTGCTCTAATAAATAAAGAAGTATTCGAGATATACAAACCTTGAGCCAATAGCGATCTTTCAAACGCATGCCTCCATCAGCCTACAAAATCATCCCTAAAGTTTAAGGTACATATGAACAATGGGAGTAGAGTTTTAGATGTTTCATTTAATATGCAGTTCAAACAATTAACCATCGATTCTACATTCATGAAATTCCCAATATAGATAGGTCAGATTCAACTAAACGGGAGTAATAACATATATCAATCAGAAACGTGAAACAGATTCACAACATTATGAGTTGGTCATTGCAGAACAGGCATGGTTGACAAGGACTAACCTTCCCGACAAAAATAAGTGGTATCAATACAGAAGGAATTGCTAAAGCAGATGAGCGAAAGCATGTGTCAGCATAATGGCAAAAGGATAACTCCATATCTTTGCATATCTCCAGAATATCTTCATCCTGAAGATCTCTTTGTATATTATGTATATTCGGCATTCATGTTTGCATATTTGTGCACATCTTCCCTCTTGTATTAAACCCCTCTTCTCCAGAAGACTAAGTAAAAAAGAAATATTACACAATAAGAATTACACTTTTGACTTGGTATCAGAGCAGTGATCTTGCAAACCACGCAATTTCTTTTCTTCTTTTCAATCAACTTTCTTCAATGGCAGCAAACACAACTCTTCAGCACACTCATATCAATCACTTGGTTAATATCAAATTCAATGAAAACAACTTTCTCTTATGGAAAACTCAATTCCAACCCCTGTTAAAGGGATACAATCTACAAGGTTACGTCGATGGTACCCTGCCTAAACCACCACGAACCCTACCAAATTCAGATGAACTCAATCCTGAATTTACAAAGTTTGAAGAACAAGACCAAATCCTTTTAGGATAGCTGCTAGCTTCAATTACTAAGAATGTTATGATCCATGTTGTGGGCTTAACAACATCTCAGGAAGTATGGAAGGCTTTAGAAACAAGATTTGATCCACAGACCAAAGGACACCAGATGCATCTACGGAGAAAACTCCACAACTTAACCAAAGGTAACTCTACAATGCAAGAATACTTCAATAAGGCTAAGAATCTATTTGACTCTAGAGGCAGCAGCAGGATACACTGTTCATGTTGATGATATGAAACAGACCATACTGAATGGTCTCAACCAAGCTTATGACCCGATAGTGACAATTTTATGCACTATTGATGCTTTGGACATGAAGACTTTCTATGCTCATTTACTTACATATGATCTGCGCATGGAGCAACAACAACAAGAATTGATCCAACAGCCCTTAGCAAATGCTGCTGCTAGAAGCTCTTTCTCTCCTAAACCAGGTCAGTTCCATCAAAGAAATATGCCTTAGTCTAACAGGCCATTCTCCAGATCAAGAAACAATCAACAGCATGAACAAGGTCCCTGTCAGATCTGTGGCCGTAGAAATCACACAGCCAGAAGATGCTGGTATCGTTGGGACAAAGAAGATGTACCCACCAGAAAATCTCCAGCTGCATACATTGCAATACCTGGAGGAAATAGGGACAACTCTTGGGTAACTGACACTGGCGCCACTCATCATCTCACTGCTGACATCAATAACCTGAACTTGCATCATAAGTATGATGGCACTGAGTGTGTGAAGGTTGGCAATGGTGATGAGCTTGATATTGCTAATATTGGTAATACTAACTTTACTCAAAACAGTAGATCATTTTTGCTTAAAAATGTGTATTATGTTCCTACTATTAGAGCTAACCTTCTCTCAGTTCATCAATTCTGCAAAGATAATAATGTTTTCTTTGAGTTTCACACAAACTGTTTTATTGTGAAGGACCGCCACATGAAGACACCACTGCTGCAAGGAAGGAATAAAAATGGCCTCTACAAATTTGACAATGTCCAGGAGATTAAAACTTGTGTCAACCAAATGTTCAATTATCAGAATCACTTCCAGTCTGGCATCAAAGACTAGGACATCCAATGATTCAAACTTTTTCTAGAATTGTTAAAGAATTTTCTCTTCCTGTCTCAAATAAAACATTTGATTTCTGCCATTCCTGTCATCTTAGTAAGAGCAAGAAGCTGTCATTTTCTATTAGTCAGACTACCTATGATAAACCATTAAGCCTTGTTGTTTCTGACTTATGGGTATCTCCTCATTCCTCTCGCAATGGTTATAGATATTATTTACTACTCTTGGATGCCTTCTCTCACTATACATGGATATTTCCCTTGGTAAGAAAATCTGATGCCTTACCAACTTTCATACAGTTCAAAATACAAATAGAAAATCTCACTGATCAAAAACTCAAAATCTTTCTGTCTGAAAATGGAGGTGAATACAGAAAGTTCACCTCATTCATCAACAACTCAGGTGTAATCCATAGATTCTCCTGTCCACACACTTCTCCACAAAATGGACTTGCTGAGAGACGTAGACAACACATCACTGAATCAGGTCTTGCACTTCTTTTTCATACATCTATGCCAAAATCCTTTTGGGTTGAGGCTTTCTCCACAGCCTGTTACCTCATCAATAGAATTCCATCTACTAAGACTGAAACTAAGACACCACTTCAACTACTGTTCAATAAAACTCCTAATTACTCTCTCTTAAAGGTGTTTGGTTGCCTTTGTTACCCATGTCTGAGACCTTATAACTCACACAAATTGGAACCAAGATTTGTAGCATGTGCCTTCATTGGTTATAGTAGCTCTCACAAAGGTTATATGTTTTAAACATCTCTACTAATAGGCTGTATATCTCTAGACATGTCAGATTTGAAGAAGGTCGTTTTCCTTTTGCTTCCAAGCAAACAGTGGGTTCTGTGTTGGAATCCAATCCAAAGTCACCAAGCACAGGAGTACTTACCTCTCCTACTCTTAGACTGCCAAGACGCACTCCAGCTCTACCAGCTCACCAAGATGTGCAGCAGACTCAACAACCAACTGCATCCACCAACTCTATTGTATCTCCACCAGCAGGACAGAGTGATGCATCTCTACCAGCAGCACTTGATCAAGATGTCTCACATCCAAGCTTACCAATAGAATAACCAAGTTCTTCTGCAACCACCAGTAATGCTCAGCAACTACCACAGCCACATCCGATGAGAACGAGAGCTAAATCAGGTATTTCAAAGCCTATAAGGAAACTGTGTCTAACATCAGCCAAGCATCCTCTACAAGATGCTGACTTCATGGAACCCACTTGCTTTTCTCAGGAAAAAGATGATCCACAATGGAGATCTGCAATGGATATGCAATATTAACATTGATTGACAATGGCACTTGGTCTCTTGTTCCATATGAAAGAGGAATGAATGTTGTAGGCTCAAAATGGGTTTTTCGACTCAAGCAAAAGCCTGATGGTACTATTGAAAAATATAAAGCACGCCTGTCTTTATATATTCTGTATATTCGGCATTCATGTTTGCATATCTGTGCACATCTTCCCTCTTATATAAACCCCTCTTCTCCAGAAGAGTAAGTAAAAAAGAAATATTACACAATAGGAACCACACTTCTGACTGCATGTAACCCAACTCTTCAAAGTCCTGTAAATCCATCACCATATTAGAATTGCATTATAATCTAATCACAGGCATAAGAGAAAGTAGATGGAGAAAAGGAGAAGAACTCCATCGCCTTTTGAGTGGCAAATGAAAAGATCAAAACTTTTTATACTCCAAGAAAGTTCCACCCTTGTTCACGTGGTTAAAGACATTGTCGGTTTACACGATCGAAACAAGTAATGAAAAATAAATGAAACATTTCTTTGAATGTGAACAGGAAAGATATGCACGAAATAGAAAATAGTTTGATTGATGTTGTTTTCATAAAGGAGAACCAATACCTCATATAATTTGAAAGGAACGACGATTCCGAGAACGAGAGTAAGCCAGAAAGGCGTGTAGAAAAGGAAGAACGTTTCTCCCCATCTTTTGCTTGGGTTAGTAGAGAACCAGAGACTACTGGAGGAAGAAGCATGATGTAGATGTGGGTGTGGATGTAGAGAATGAGCTATACCTGAGTAAAAACAGAACACAGGTGATATAATCAGAGACACTAATCAAATCCATTTATAAAACCACAATAACAAAAAGTTGAGATACACAATTCAACCTTACCACCAGCACCCATTAAGATTTCTGGTTCAGACAGTAAAGAAGAATCACCAAATTTGATCCTACTTTGGAGTAGATCAGTTATATTAGTTAAAAGGGTTACTAGTTAGAACCTATGCCATATGTCACGAGCACACTGACACACACAAACATATCAATGTCGCTAACTTATTACGTGCTTAAAAAATGGGCCAATTGCAATTTTGCTTCTGAATGAAAATTTGGAAGAAAAGTTTGATGAATGGTACCATGAACATGTGTTCAGATTGTGTACATCACCACCCAGGGTTTGGGGCTTCCGAACTTTTTTCAGCCAGATTTTTCTAATTATGTGACTACCAATTTCGGGAGCTGAGGATAAATAAAAACAGAGTTTGGTTGTCAATAATGACTTTGCTGATCCAAGAAAGAATCAGCCGGACAAAGCTATTCCTCTTTGGCTCTTCCCCGCATCTAATTTAGATAAATTGTACGGGGGCATACAAAAAAATGGCCATTATTTGGCAACTCTGCATACAGATTGATTGATACTGCCAATACAATTATCGAACTACCGTAATAGCACGCTATGTTACCCATCCCACCACTTCCAACTGCACCTAAGCCTATCTATCTACAGGGAAGCTAATCAGGCCATGGATGCTATGGCCAATCCTGGAGCAGATCTCACTAAGGACCATAGTCCATAGAGCTGTAGCCACAGTTTAATCTTGGTTTTCTAATTAATTTCAATGCCACCTTCCTCTTCTCACTTCATTGAAATTTCTGATCATATGACTACACCATACCCGTGTGATCCGTTTCAAGTGTTCAATAAAAGTAGTAGTGTTCCTTACGCAAAATAAAATAAAAAAAAAAAACAACTGATTTACTTATTCATGGTCGCTCAGAATCTGCCTCGTCTCCCTCTGCACTTCACAGGAGGATCAGTCACTTCTGGGATTGCATTGAGGGACCAGAGGGAGACGAGTGACAACCTGACTAAGCACTTCTTCTACTGAGAGAAAAAAACAGGAGAAAAGCTCCTCCTAGATCTCTCAATTTTGGGAAGAAACTTAACCTGGTCGGCATCGGTAAGGTAACCCATCGCCTTTAAGTGTGCTCCGAACTAGAATCAGCTCTGAGCGACCTCGGGCTCGTGGAACTAGCTGATTTCCAACAAAGCTCTCAAGAGACGGCTGTGTACTTCAATTGCTCAGCTAGTATCGATGGGGATCAGTCAACCAAAAAAACTATCAGACACATTACAACTGAAATGCAATAGACTATAAGTTGGTCCAGGCTCCAGAGACTACCCAGACAACAAATTCCCAAGTTGATAAGCCAAAAGACGATCAAAGATTATGGGAGAGCTTTGGTTTTCATTATATGGGTATCAAGTTGTTTGATTTGTCGCAACAATAACCAGGATCAATCAATGTATGTAAAAAATATGAAATGTTAAAAGAAAAAGAACTCATGACAGAACCAACTTGGTAACTGAAACTAGCCATCTGTGGCAAAGGAACTCTCTCCAGTCAACAAAATGTACGATACTTTAAGCATGACAAAAAAAAGGATAAAAGCTACAACCACAATTCAATACAAACAATCAAAACAACATCAACCACCTAACCAAACATTGCACTTTTTCTTTAGTTATGGAAACCATGCAAGTCCTGGTTGATTGCACTGTCTTGCGTCTGCAATGGGGATTATGGGTCCTAGAAAGATTCTCCATAAATCAAGTATTATCGTGACGAGCATCGCAGCACCCAACGCATCAACAGCCACTCTAGGCAAATCCCACTTATCACTGGGTTTCTCATCAATCCTGTTTGAGAAGATATAACATTCAAGAAAAATCAGCATAACAAGGTCAAAAACTTGTGTTGTGATTGATTGTAAATCAACTTTTTCCTAATAAGAAAAATAAACGGAACGTAAGAATTTAAATTCATATCTACCTCAAAAACATTGGAAAGCTCACGAAGAAATAAATTGCGTAAAACAAACACCCCACTTTGTACATTGACGCCCGGTCAACAAACTCATAGTATGGGAACTGCACATATTGAAAAAGTAAATTAAATCAACCGCTACAAACACTATGATTAGTTAATGCACACAACAAATGCGGTGATGAATGAAGGCATTGCAAAGCTACAGTAACAAAATATTAATATTAACAAGAATGAAAGTAACAACGATAAAAGGATACTTAAGCAACCACGTACACTGGAGATGGCTATAGTCTCGAGATACGCTATGAAATAAGAAAGAGCTAGAATCCAACCAGCCTCAGTAACCCATCGAATTGAGTCTGGTAGGTCAGCAATAGAATGTCGTAGTCGGCGAAGCGTCATATTTGACGCCACATGGTAAAACAGGAAGCAAACGTGAGTTAGGAGGAAAGTTGTGTGCGGTACCTACACATGATTTTTAACATCAATCAGTACAAGAAAAATTCAACCAGAAGACATGCATACTACACCAAAGTTCATACAGAAAGACAACAGTATCACATCTTGTAGCGTACGTTGTTCATCTTCCATGAGGGAAAGGTATATGAAGCTCCCAACACAGTGAAGAAGTAATGAGTCCAAAAGTAGTTCCCAACATAACTGAAGATTATATTCCAGAGACTGGCCTGCCACAATGAACAAATACGATTCATCTTACCAGAAATTGACTATTTGAATAAAAAATACTTCAAGTTGATCATCCGAAGGAGCACATGTGTTCGGGCATAAGTCATGGCTAAAACATTTGGATACAGTCATACAAATGCATAGTGGGCGATGGGTAACCAGACCATGGAATTAAGTATTTAACTCACAACCATCACATGGCTTCAAATGTATGACATGGCTAAAAAAGATTCTTAGAATCATAAGATAGAATACAGACCTTCACCCAGTATCGATCCTTCAAACATAAGCTGATATCAGCCTGCAAAAACGATCCAACAGTGATACTTTAGTTACAAAGCATAATATGTAAGGTCCTAAGGGTCCACTTTGCCGGTGCATCGAAACTTTTCTTTGGACAGGCCATTCAAGAAGCCACGACAGTGTTGAAATGATAACAAAGTTTAAACCCTTTTACAAATTAATGAAAACTAGACGAAGCTAGTAAGGGTTCCTTTTACAAAACTTCCCTTAATCACTAAATCTGGTGAGTTAAGAAGTTTTTTCTTTTTTGATAATTAAAAAGATAAATGAACCATGTTCTTGGCGAATAGCAAATATTTAGAAAGATTCGTTCAGGATTGACCAATTATACAATACCGTAATACAGCTTCTACTGTGATCTTCTAATGAGCTCTCAACTGGTCAGTAAAGGCATGTTCTTCATCTTTCAAGCACAAGCCATATTTACAGCATAATTAAACCATTAACCATGCCTACCATTTTCATGAGATAATTCTCATTACCTCCAACCTATCTTTGCCTATTGCTGGAGAACATTAGACTTATTGACCGAAGTCTCATATACAAAACGATTAAAGATGACAATCCACAACAAAACCACCTGAATATTCTCTCAATTCGATCTCTTATGAAGTCTGTAATTGTATTTCTGAATAAACAAGTTGCATTCACAAAAACAGTATAACTACACACACTATTCTATGAATTCATAACGTATAAGTAATTAATCAGGTGAAGGATTTACCTTGCCGGAAACAAGAAGTGGTATCAAGAAAGAAGGAACGGCTGATATGAGTCCCAAAACTAAGTACTCCAGTTCAGTAAATTTCTGTCAATGAAGCAGCAACAAACAGATCCATTAAAGATCTCGAAATTTCGAGAGATTTTCCAAATACAAGAATATTTTCCCAGATAAAGTCCAAATAACAAACCAAGGTAAGGTTTTTACTTCAGCAATCGAACCAAAACATCAAATTAGGTAATAAAGATAAGATTTTACTGAACTTAAACATCAAAATTTTGAAAACCCACCTCATATAGTTTGTAAGGAACAACAATACCAAGACAAAGAGTCAACCAAAAAGGAGTATAAAGAAGGAAAAACATTTCTCCCCATCTTTTACTTGGATTACTAGCAAACCATAAACTTGGAGGAGCAGAAGAAGAAGTTTGAGGAGATTTAGCTGAACCTCAACAAAAAAAAAATAAAAAAAAATGTAGAAATTAGAATTCTAGTCAAACCCTAGAAATTGAGATCATGGTTTAGTTAGAAGGAATCACAATTACCTCCCATTAGAGTTCAGCAGAATAAGACGGGCTGAGTAAGTCAGCAGAGTGGATCTCGGTGACTAAATGAAACAGAAAACAAGGAGAAGGGTACAGTGTCTGTTCCGTTTTAGTTGGGACTTTGGTAGACCATGATATAATGCGCTGTTGTGAACCGGGGCAGATTCTACTTCTAAGTTCTAAGGGCATCCACACGGGTAAGACCAGTAAAGAGTAAAAAATTTACTCTTTGGTCCGGTCCAAAGATTAAAAATGATCAGGCGGTGTTCTAGGATAACGTGGGCGGGCGTCTGGGTATATGCTTGTTGAGACGGGCGGTTGTCTAGCGTAACGCTTGCGTGAGGCGGACATCTGGTCGCACGCTTGATGTGGGGCGGTAACAAAGATTACGCCTGATGATAGACGGATTCCTAGACGCACGTCCCAGAGACGGCGCTTTACTAGACAAACGCATGATGGAACGGTTTCCTAGCATTACGCCTGATCGATTGTGTACATGTGCGAGGGAAGTGTGTGCGGTAAAACACGGGCGATGCCCTAGCGTCCCGCCTAGAAATCCAAACGGACTCCTACAAAGCCGCTTGATTAAACTTTATTTTGTTTAATTAGTTTGATTAAACTTTAATTAGTTTGATTAAATTTTAATTATGTTTGGTTGAGGAATGTTGTTGTTAGTAGATACAGGGGACTAATATGATGACAACAAATACAGATGGCATTGAGAGTTTAACTAGGCTAATATGATGACAGCCTAATTAGACTCGAGTGGAACAACAACATTCCTCAAACGGACGTCTGGAGCAACGCTTAGAATGATCTATCTTAGGCGGACATTTAGGATGCCGCCTACACTCGGGCAGAGGTCTAGCATTCCGCTTCAATGAGGCAGTCACTTGGTAACGTTTGTTAGTGGGCGTGATCCTAGACGCAAGCTTCATCAGGCGTAATCTTGGGTGAACGCTTCATCAGGTGGAGATTTGGTTAACGTCCGTGTTTTCAAACGCAACGTTAGAGTAACGCCTGCCATCAGACGGCCTGCTTAGAATCAGACGGTTACCTACACCACCGCTCGAGTATAATGGGTTTGATCCGGGAAAATACTAAGTTTGGTCCTGAACAGTGTCAAAAACCCGTTGTGGTATGGTTTTGACGGACCAAAGACCTTAAATGGGTTTGGCCATCGTTTGATCCAGCCATTATGGACGCTCTAACAAGCGCAACTCAACCAAGGTTTGAAACCGGGTCACTGCCCGAGTCATGGCCAACGACAACCACCATTATAATGCATTTTGACATGTGTAGATATACTACGGCCAAAAACACGTTATTTAATGAGAAATAACACGTTTTGACGGGTGTGGTCAGTGCCCGAGTTATGGCCAACGACAACCGCCGTTATAACGTGTTTTGACGTGGATATGTTTCGGCCAAGAATATGTGTTACTTAATGAGAAAAATATATTTTTAAGTTATTATTTTTAAATAATGGACATTACAGTGATTAAATTGAAAATTTAAAAAATATATATGATTTGAGAATTTTGTCGAGGTATAAAAACGGTCCTAAATAATATTATTATTATCATTTTTTATTATACATATTTTTGAACTTCAATCGAATAAATTTGTATTTGTAATTTTTATTATAATTTTAAAATCTTTAATTTTTAAAAATAACATTTTTTATTGTAAAGAAGTCTATTACACATTTATAACGGTTGTTATCACGTAAAAATGATTATAAAAACTCACGTTAAAACGTTTTTTGCGAGGTAAAAATCTTAAAATTGATCAGCAAATCGGTTATAACATGCGTGAAAACATGAAAACAATCCTTAAAAATGATTGTCATATGTTACTTAACGTTGTTATTTAGAAGAAAGTAACGGCTATCTGACGTGGTTATTTTAACGGTCGTTTTTCAAACTTTGAACTCAACCATCGTCGTTTCATAGACTGAAGTACCGGATTTTGGAACTCTATTACATTGCAACACTATTTTGATGGTTTATTTGTGAATACCATATTCCATATATATCTTAGAGCACATAAGGCTTGTAGCATAAGTGTTGGTCAAGCCCAAGTCCATGTAAATTAACACTTAATTTTCCCGAAGATCTATGGGTTTGTCAATTCCTTGACTATTAACAGTTAATAGTTATCATTCTTCTTATTTCATTGGTACTCCCTTCATTTCTAAAAAAGAGTTACTATCATTTTTTTAATTTGGCCTATTTTTAAACTAAAATAAAAAATTTATAGTAACACTTTTTTCAGAAACGGAGGTAGTATTTGTTAGGATCCGCTAACCAAAGATTCGATTTTACTTGGCTAATCTTCATCCCTTAAGTTATTTTTTATATTTTTTCTTGGCTTTTTTAGTTGTATTAGTTATGTCTTTGAATTTTTCATTTATTTTTTTTATTTCGGTTATCATCTTCCTGATTTAGGTTTATTGTTACCATTTTTCATGGATTACTAGAATATTTTGCCTGAGCTACAGTGTTTTTTCCAATGGAAGTTTTACAAAGACAGAGATAGGGCTACACAGAAACCGATCCGAAAAACCGTACCCGCCCGAATCCGTTAAAACCACGGGTTTTAAAACCGAACCCGCCCGCTACGGGTTGGTATACGGTTTTGAGTTTTCAAAACCCGGTCACCATGGGTCGGTTTACGGGTTTAGTGTAGAACCCGCCCGACCCCGCCCGTTTAAACCGTTAAATATGGACCGTTGATGAGATCAATCTTGACCATCCATAAAAACTAAACACATTACACATGACCTAATCTAATCTCTAGCAGTCTTCACTCTTCACTTCGTTCTTCAATCTTCACTGTGGATCAATCTTCTTCTGTTCTTCACTTCTTCTCCGCCTTCCTCTCAAGGCTCTCATCCTCTGGTTCCATCCTTCCATGTCATCGGCCATCTCATCCAGGTAATGATACTTATTGCCCTTTCTCTGCCATTCCTTCGTTTATCAACATCATCAAATCTCCATTGATGATTTAGTGAACTACAACAGTAAACATATCTCATTTGGAATCTTCAATTCAATCGATTTGAAAACATGGGTTTGTTGTATTTCGTTTTAATTTTATGATTATCAATTCAAATTGTCCAAATTGATCAATTAGGATAAAAATATGAAGAACTAGGGTTAACTTTGAAATGATTCTATTTCCACAGGTAAGTGTTTAATTCAGTCCCGATATGTCTACTAAATCCGTCTTACATATATAGTGCATTTCATCATCATCTATTAGTCTTGTTTACTTTGTTAATTGTTATATTGTTGTGATCAATTTTGATGGGTACTATGCTCAGACATAATGTTGATGGTTACTATGCTCAAACATGAACCTGAACTATGTAAATGAGTCTGTGGTCCATATAATGAGGTTCCTGGACCTGTCACATATTAGTATGTGCATGTTGATTCAAGAAACATGAACCTGAACTATTAGTTGTTCCTCTGCTAGGTTTTGTTTATTAGTGTTAGATTTTTCTTCCAAAAATCTCGTTCTGAAATCAAACAGAGAGTAAAACCTCTATTTCAATGAGTAAAACCTCTAAACTTGAGCTCAACAGAAGGACATGATCATTTCTTCTCTA
>JAJJMC010019642.1:1000085-1086289 GCA_023531435.1 Papaver californicum
CGTTTGTGAAATCTTTGATGTTTCGTATGATTTTAGTAGTATTAAGTACTACTAATATGAAGTTGAAGGAGACTTTTTTAGTCAAATTGACTTATGACTTGTCATGCATGGCTAGCTAGACATGAATAATGGATCTTGATGAGTCTGACAGGACTAGTGAGGCTTGTAAGGAGCAGGTAGACATAAGGCCTCATGTAAAAACTCTGATGTGCTCAAGTGAGCAATGAGAGTTCGAATGTCTTAACCAGTATTGACATGCTGAATTAAATAGGTGATGCCGGATGCAGGCATTGAGTAGGTCGAACACTGCCTTTCACGTCATCAGCGAGAGGTGATGGATGGTCGTGAAAGAGTCATGAAGGAAATATTTGAGTAATAAAGTGACTAAGCATATGTAGCCGAACATATATGTGGAGTCACATGAGTGTATAGCATACTTAGTAAGTCGTTGAATGGTGGATTGCCATGCTTGACTAGCCTAATGAGTCTAATAAGACAAATTTTGTATAAGTGTACACTTTTTAAAATAAAATACGCTAATAACACTAATTTTTTATAAGTATACAATTTTCAAAATAAAATCCGTATTTTATTTTTTTGAATTTATGAAGAATAGTGTGAGTTCAAATTGGTCAATTAACATTGACGTGTTTTTTTTGTAGAAAAATAGGTGTAGCATGCTGAGTGTAAGCATATGTGTGAGGCCTAGTATATATTCATGTGAGGCCAAGTATGGCCTTGATAAACAAAATGAGAGATAATGTGCTTGGTCGGACAAGTATGAAGGCAAGACGGATAAGCAAAGGATCTAAGGCGGACAAGCCTTGCTAGGTAAGACGGGCAAGGTTTGTTAGCTTGGACGGACAAGCTTAATAGCCTAAGAAAGACAAGCTTTGTAGCAGCTAAGACGAACAAGATTTGTAGCCTAAGTTGAACGAACAAGCTTTGTGGCTACTAAGGTAAGACGGACAATCTTTGTGATCAACCTAAGACATACAAGCTTTTTGATCAAGCTAAGACAGACAAACTTAATAGATAAGACTAAGATGGACAAGCTTTGTGGCTGCTAGGGTGGACAAGGTAAGGGGGCATAAGCCACTTGGACTTAGAAAGAAAATCTATAGGAGCTAAGATGTACAAGGAAAGGAAGCATCATCCCCTTGGACTTGGACGAACAAGATAATCCTTGCGAAACTCCGTCGTCAGAAAACTCAAATTTAGGGTGTTCACTGAAAGCGTTGTAAAATCTTCATACAAAATCCGTTTTCGATGATCCACCCCAAAATTTTGATGCCCAGAAGACCATATACCTCCCCACGAAGAAGGATTTGAGTATTGAGTTCGTTAAGGGCCTCAACAAGACGAAACAGACAAAATTCAGAAAGAATTCAAGAACTTTTCAGATGTAACTTAAGTATGTTTTGATCATATATCTTAGATCGATCATCCGATTGATTCATTTTTTTAGTATGTTGTAAAGTACATATATATGAAGAGTTTGTATATAAATCGTCCATATATTCATTACCAGTTGCTCCCAGCTTGTGACTTTGTACAGGGTAGTGCAGAATTGCACGTCACGAGCTTGGTGTAAAACGACTTTTTAGGTCTTTGGACCATTTGTCTTGCGTCTTGAATGTTTAATAAAGGATGTTTATGTCTAGTAAATTCATATATAACCTGCACCATACTTCTATACAAAGTTGTGTATGCATTTTATTAAGTCAACGTCATTTAGTTGTATAGCCAAATGATACTCAAATTTCTTTATACTAGTGAGAAATCCATCTAGGAGCTTGAGATTTTTTATATAAAAATCATAGACCATCTGGGAGTATCTTAATAAACACCAATATTATTTTAATAATTTTGTACATGGATGAATGTCGATTCAAGGTAATTTTTGGGAATTCAGTTGTGGAATATAACACCGTAGAACACTCAAAATTGCTCTACACTAGTGGGCGGTCCATCTAGGAGTTTGAGATTTGTTATGTGAAAATTATAGAATATCTGGGAATGTTATAATGAGAAACAATGCTATTCTAATAATTTTGTACAGGGATGAATGTTGATTCATCTAATGAATTTGATCGTATATGTAATAATCTGATGAGGTCAGCCAGGTGATGCATTTATGTGATTGTGTACATACAGAGAGAGACAAGGATAAACGTCTGGTTTAATTTTTTTTGCAGAATTATGAAGTTCAATATTTCTAAGACCCGAGTCATAAACATAATCTTTACTATTTTACCCCTGACAAAAACCCACCATCTATGGTGTGATTGTGTATATGTTTCACCTGGATGAACACATAATATATAAATAGGCATTATTACAGTGTAATTCAGTATTTTTTTACGTATAAAATTATCATAATATTACTGGTGGTTTTTGCGACACTCCTATATATTCTTTAACTTTTACAGAAAAAAATCTTAAGTTCCTAGATGGATTACCCACTAGTATAAAGTAACTTCAGTCATTTCTAGTGATATATTCCACAACTGAATTCCTATAAATCGCTCTTATATCAATACTCGTACTCTCTTAAGTGATATTAATTAATTACAATCCTTGAATAAGCTTGTACGAAAGCACGTCAAAAGTAGCGCATGAATGCACCAGGTTGAAACATCACAACTCTGTCTATACCAGGTCAAAGTCACACCAAATACAAAGTTAAAAGTTCTAATCGGCCAAGCCCTAGTATGGGCCGAGCTTGGATACCCTTCCCCAAGTTTGTCGTGTCAAAATAATAATGAAGGATGAAATACTAATAAAAACCTTATTTTTTTCCATAAATTTGGTGCATGCGCCTAAGTGTTGCAAAATCTACTTTACAGGCGACAAAGTGTTGCACTTTTCACTTTGCCCGGAACAAAGTATTGCAAATCCCAGTTTGCTCTGGTGGGTTGGCGGGTCAAACCTAATCAATACTTCCTCCGTCCAAGAATAGGTGACCTAGTTCAAGTTTGTACAATTCTTAATACAAGATTTTTTTACAATTATACGCCTATGGATAATAATTATTAAAATTAAAAATAATTTATCTCTTAAAATGTACCACAGATTTTTATAAACTTTATACCATTGAAAAACATCTTAAAACACCTAGATAACGAATATAATCATGGCTATCAGATTATACATATTTCTTATGCTAAAAATAATCAATTAAAAAGGTAGTTTTAGAAATATCCCCTTATTTAATGATATAGATCACCTAGCAATGAACAAAATTTAAAAATTAATAGGTCATCTATTCTTGGACGTAGGGAGTATAAATTAAATTTACACATTGGAAAAATATGTTGTTTTAGGTGAGGTTCAAACCTAGAACATGTAATCTACATTATTACAATTTACCATTAAACCATATGCTCTCTTCTGAAACAAAATCATTTAGCATTATATGTAAAAAAAACAAAAAGTCTTATTGTGATGACCAGATTCAATGCTCTCTTTGTAAGTTTGTACTCCAAAACCTACTTTAGAGCATCCACAGTGGGACGAGCAAAAGACGGAGTGAACCTAAATTTACTCTTTGATCGGTCCAAAAATAATCACAATGGGGCGAGCAAATATGGTTATAATACAGATTTTTTACCGTTTGGGACCAAATCTGATCCCAAATCTGGACCAAACCCAATTATAGTGGAGCGTTCGTGATGGTTTTATAAATAGTGGTAAATAATGGTTCGTTCAAGACTTGTGAAGATTTGTTTTTAAATCTAATTTCTAAGACTAAAAATAGCAAAACTCAAATAAAATTAATAACAAAGTTGAGAGAAAACTGAGGCTAGGATCCCACTATTTTCCAATTTTTAAGGTGATTAAATTCAATAATTATAATTATGCAATTCTAACATTTAATTTGATTCTAAAATATTGCAACAAGTAGATTTTCAAAATAACAATTGTATAACAAAAGCATGGAACATCTAAAACCTAGGCAAAAGCATGTACTATCTAAAGAAATCACAATTTCTTAACAAAAATCATTAAATCAATTTTTAACCAAGGCAATTAATCATAATTGAATTGCATAAATTAATTAAATAAATATTACCACATAATCTTTGGAGAAATAGCTTCCTCCGTCGCCCCAGGGATAATGATTAGCTCATTGTATTGGAAAAACCCTCAAAAATATATTTCATATCTCATAAAGTGCTTACAATGGTGAAATAATAGTAACACATGAGATTTGATACGCTTATAAGCGTTACAGAGAAGTGTTCTCTGCGTTACAGAATAAGAAAAAGAAAACAAAAAAAAAGAACGGACTTCAAGTGTTGTTGAAGTAAGACTGCTTCAACGACACTTCTTTGACGCCTTATGTTCTTTCTCTTCTCTTTCACCAGCAGAAAACTATTCTGGATTTTTTTTTCGATCTCTGGCTACCTCCTGAGCTCTTTCAAATACTCCCTGCTCATCTCCCCCCCACTCTATGACCCTTGACACTCTTTTATACACCCATAACACCTCCCAAATCTTCTCATTTAATCTTCACAAACCTTTTCATTGATGAGAAATATTCTCTGCATTTACTTTCTTCTTCGATTTTGTCTCTCGGTGATATCATGCTTTGATCATGTTTCCATAATTAAAACACGAGAGATGATGTTGTTGCCTTGTCTTGAGACTAAAATCTTCTCTTTCAAGTCGAATCAAAACAACCGAGAATATTTGGTATCCTTTTTAATCGCAACTGACTTTGTCAAGTGACGAGATTTTCTTTGATTTAAAGTTATCCAATCTTGTACAAATCCTATTAATAAGGCAAGAACAAATATTCTTGTCTTAAAGATTCTTCCAAATATTCTCAAAATCGTGCAACTCATTCACGCAGAAAATAGTTTCTCGCCTAATTTTGAATTTGAAATAGGTGGGTGCCTGTAATCCAAGGCATGGGTGCCTTTATAAATTTTGAAAGGGTGCCTTTAACACTTTTTTGAGCCAATTTTTCCATAATTATTTATTTTCCAAAAATACCTACAATTGCATAAAATAACACCATTAGTACATAATCGAGCTTTAACAATATACAAGTTGGGAACAAATTAGACACATAAATGTGTCTAACAGTTCGTCTACCATTACATTTTGCATAAAGCGTTTAGTTAGCAGTACGTCTACTGACAGGCGTTGCGGTGGAGTACGTCTCATGATCAAGCGCAACTCAAGATCACGCATGTAGTAGGCGTTAATATAAGAGCACGCCCCAATGGACATTAACTTATCTGAACGCTTGGCTTGAGGCGTTAATAAAATGAACGCTTGTGATGGGCGTTAATTTATGCAAACGCCTGAAACAGACGTTCATTTACTCTAACGCTTGTTACGTGCATTCACTTACCCAAACGCCTCTTCTGCCAGACGCACATTTAAGCGTTTGTTTGTTTAGAATGTATATCATTTGGAGAGTGGTTGTGTTAGTGGTTTGGGAGAGAAACTCTTCTCATCAAGCGTTCATGCAAGGGATGTTATCCATCAAGAGTGGCTTGGGAAAGAGACTCTTCTCCAAAGATGTTTTCTTATAAATCCAAATATCTAAACATGTGCAAAGATATTTTCTTATAAGTCCAAAATCTATGCTTGCACATTCATATATGGGGGAGTTGTACAGTGTTGTATTATTTTGCTCTTTGTGAAGATCTGGTTGATCCATTCCTTGGGTTTCACTATTTTTATGTCTTACGTTGCCATGTCATTACCATGTCTTGCAGATATTCTGAATGTATTTGAAGTTTTATTGGTTTGGGAGAGAGACTATTTGGTTTAGAACGCTTGATGGATAACATCCGCTTGGCATTATAAATCAGTTGCTTTTACAAAAAGTGGTTTGGGCTTACAGTTATAGGAGCGTCTCTCATCAAGCGTTTATGCAGGCGTACGTCTCTGTCTGAGCGTTGATCAAGCGTCCGCCCAAACCAAGCGTTTCAGTACGCAATCGCTCAACGAACAAACATCTCTCCACGCATGCGCCCAATTTCATGCGTAAATTTCGTTAAAGCCTGACCAAATTATACTCGTCCACCATTGTGTGTGAGACGAACTATAACAAAAAAAAAATTAGTTTTTACTCTTTGATTATCTTCTTTAGTCGTCGTATGACTGTAGATGCTCTTAGCTTCTTATATATCTTTTTAATAGCGTCGTTTCCCTGTTTATTTCTTTTCACAGTTCATATGGATCCATAATTCCATATCTCTTTTCATTATAGTACGACCAAGTCCTTGATCTTCTCTTTTATTCATAATAAAGCTCCATGATCTTTTTCTATATTCCCTCAGGTCAATATTTTTTTCCTCGTTTTTCTACTCTTAACATTTATTTGTATTTTAGTGTTGTTGTAATGAATTAATTGATTAACATTTAGGATTTGATATTCTTATTTCAGTTATTGATATCCTTATTTGTAATATGTAAAACGATTAGTAAATCTTAATCGTTAAAAGGAGTTGATCATGTATTGTTATTTGATTAAATATACGTAAATGATTGAAATTAATTTTTGTTTGTTTGTATATATCTAAAAATAATTATTATGATTTGGATATGTTGATTTTTATAAATCTAAAACTAGAAATTGTTAGTTGGTGTTGGAATTATACTAGATGAAACGTTGATAACATTTGATAATTATAAAAGGTTTAAGTGAAACCAGTTCTATTTTTACCCATAAATCCTAATTTCTTTTAAAAAATAAAAAAGAACATGGCAGGTTGACGCATAACCCGTGGGTTAGGACGGGCCAACCCGTTTGTTAATGAGGCTAAAAATTATCAATCCTAACATGGTCCGTTTAGGCAACGGATCTGACGGGCGAGTTTACACAAGCTGGGTTAGATTTAATCCACGAATTTTGATCCTAATTGCCAGGTTTACTTTTAATATCCGCCAAAACACCATTGGTGGTCTAACTTCAAGTACATTATTCCATATAATAAAACCTTTCGTATTTGCACCTATCTTCTAAAACGAATTCCATTTTGATACTAATACTTTAGTCCAACTTTTTTATTTCCTAAGAATATCCATGTTAATTTGTGTACAAGAAATATATTTCACCCATTCAATTTTTTATGCCCAATCCATCATTGTTTTCCAGTTTTTCTTTTTAGTATGACGACTCTTCTATGTTATGTAGACTTATTTTATAATAACCTTGATTGAGTTATTTTTAGTAAAGTTGCATTATTTTTAAGTACACTGTACACAGTTAAAAATAAACGATCTATTTCAGTAAATAAGAGGGATATTGATTGTGATAATATTAATCTGAACAAATTACTTGCTATATGAAAGTTTTTAATTTTTACGATGGTCAAGAAACAAATTAGCTTATAATTAAAAGCATATCAACTTATTAAAGCTTATACATTTACACATTCATTTATTGATGTAATATGGGTCAACCTGTGCTTTAACAGCACGGACACTAATTCAATTCAACGGTCTTGTGATTTCATTTCACGTGAACGGGTTAGATAATAAGTAATAAGTGGTTATTTTCTTGTTTTCCATTTTTAACGCATGTCGTTTAGTCGTTACTGCTGTATTAAGTGAGAATTGTCTTTATTGCTTTTTTTTTTTAGATATCATGTTTTTTTGTATTGCTATCTATGTTATTTTTACATTAAAACCGCTAAACCACATTTTTTATAATATAATATTATCCGTATCGTAATAAGACAAAATTAATATTGTCTACTACTATTCATCACCACCATAATAAATATCAACTACCAGCGCTGCGGTGCACCATCACCAATGTCCCCCCTCCACCACTCACCACCACTAGGGCTGCACATGGCTCGGTTCGGTTCGGTTTTTGTCCTAACCATTACCAAAACCGAGATTCTCGGTTTTTCGGTTTTGAAAACCGAGTGTCACCATTAAGCTTTTTGGTTCGGTTCGGTTTTAACCGTCTCGGTTTTGGTTTTTTCGGTTTCGGTTTCGGTTTTAACCGATTTTTTTTAGATTTTTTTTTTAATAAAACAACCAACTCATGTTCCGTTCACACATTATTCCTTCCTAATCCATTTCTACCATTTTTTTCCTAGACCTTTACTAGAAGAAACATAAACCAAACGAGAACACTAAAATTAAACGATGTAAGATCTAACTACTAGTAAGTTGGACTTGCAGAAATTCATTTCCATGTCATCAACTAATTGGTAAAATCTGGATGAATAATAGTTGATATTTGTCTACGTTCAGTCTCAATTTTTTACGCTGTACATCTCATATCACGTAGTAGTTTGAAACTTCAAATGCTTCAGCTTGTTAGCTTATATATGATTATACTAATCCTTTCATCTTTGGAAAACAGACTGTATACCGGAGAAATGGAAATCTATACTACCGTACGAGCACCCAGAAAGCACTAACAAATGAACAGAGTACGAAACTTTTTGGTAGGATTTTAGCCATCATTATGTAGTAACCATTTTTTTAACCATTTAGGAGAGAGGCGCAGGAAGAAAGAATGAAACAAATCTAGGTTTTTTCATTTTATATATTAGGGTTAGAGATCAACGGCTAAAAACCCTCTGAATCCAATGACTATTATTAATCGGTTTTTTCGGTTTTTTTGGTTCGGTTCTAGGGTAGGACCAAAACCGAACCAAAATTAATCGGTTTTTTTTCTTCGTAACCGTTCATCACCATTTAGATATTCGGTTTGGCTCGGTTCGGTCTTTTTTGGTTCGGTTCGGTACGGTTTTGTCGGTTTTTCGGTTTTTTGTGCAGCCCTAACCACCACTACCACGGCCTCCAACAGTATTTTCTACACCACTACCATTATTAATGTCTACTGGTTAGGAATTATCAAATTTATTATTCATTAATTAAAATTTTTATTAGATTAACTAATAAGATATTTATTAAAAATTAATATGATATTTTTATAAAAATTAATGAGCCACTAGTGATATGGTAATAAAGTAAAACTGTGAGATATATTTTTAACATTCAATCACAAACGTCACTTATAAAGTTTGGACCGAACAAACCACAACCGTAAAATTTTAGGAGATAACTCTCTTCTCATCTCCAGCGGATTAGATATGTGTTTATAAGCATTTCTTTTTTTTTCCTAAGTTTTAGTTTATAGTTAATTAAATGAAACATTTTTCTATTGTTGTCGACGTTTTTCGAAATATTTTTATACTATTTGGGATGATTTTCCCCCACTATTTAGGGCTATTTTCTCTGCTCTGGGAGCGATTTCTTCAAACCATGATGATTGGTTTGTAGCTTGGTGTTTTCGATTAACACGGGTTTACTTTGAATCTATATTCAATCTAAGGGATTTAGGGTATCTAGTTCATTTGGACCTATAATATTATAAGTAAATTACTTCTTTCTTTTGGGAGCATTTCTTAATAAAGAAGAAGATAATCAGATTAAATGGTCAAAGTTGATTCCAGATTACATCATCATTTCTCCTTCTTACATATACAAAAATTAGATATCTTTGTAGTTAATTTATGACCCATTCTTTTCGCGATTTATTTGTAATTGATATCTTTATTTATATTTGGATTTCAGTTTTCTTTTATTTTGATGTTTCTATTATTCTTGTAAGTGATCATGTAATCACCATCTTATCTTACTAATATAAAGAGAAAATGTATTTTTGATGAAGCTTTGGTCTAACCCTGATATTACCAATATAACCTTTAGTATCAACTACCGGTCTACACTACAAATGTACTCGAAGGTAATTACGTATTCAGCATATCTTTACTTATTTATACAAATGGTATTATTTTGAAAATAAATCAATTTTTTTTAAACCTCCGAATCTTTTAAATATAAATTGGATTTTTATAAACTTTATGGATTTAGAAAATCCTTTAAATTAACTATATAATGTATAAATTTAAATATTAAGGTTAAATAAAATTTCATTTAAAGCAAAACTATTACTGGATTATAATTGTAAGCATGTGCATACCCGTATGTTTTTACTAGTTTTTTTCTAGAAAAAGTGTTGGTTAACCGGAGAAAAATAGATAGGGCTGTGTATACTAAAAGAGAAACGTCGACATACCTCTTTTTATAATTAAAATGTGGCTTAGATCTCGTTGGTTGTGAGTCATTATCACTCCCCAGTCAACTCAGCTGACTTGTCTACATTGATTTAACTCTCAACTACCTAACTCCACGTGCAAACACTCCTATCAAATCAAACATTCTATCTCTAATTTTCTTTTTTTTTATTATTATTTATGATTAAGATAAAGCCATTAATTTCCAAACAAAAGACTAAAATAAAAAAATTACATCAATATTTTTACTGAAACTAAAGGATATTCTATATTTTTAGTCAAGAAGTTGGATCAGATAATAAATAAGGGGATCAATCAAATTAAATTAATGAATACTTATAGTCATAAAAAGATGGATTTCGATAAATATGATTAAGGACTAAATATCAAATGAAATTTCATGTAACATAAATCGACAGAGTGATTAACAGTTTTAGTTTTAGTTTAATAGGTCACAGTTTAATTATGTCAATATAAATTCTTTTATAAATATTTAATTGTTAATAGAATGAACCAGTTTGGATTGGATCATCTGGTTCATAAATCAGACCGGTCAAATCGCTTGGGTCATAGAAAAAACAATAAATTTTAAAAATATTATAAGATCAATAATGAACCAACCCATAAAAATGGTTGGATGACCGGTTTACCGATTCGACCGGCCGGGCTGAGTTGGGTCTCATAACTTAGTGGGTTTATGTCTATCTTCTACCTAACTAATTAAGTCAACTTTTTCATTGTCAACTATGGTAGACCCTGTCAACCAATCCAACAAACGTTCTTCGAAAGAGAATCTTTTCTCCCATTTAATTCAACAAAACAAAACAAGCTTGATTTATCAGAAAAATAACTAAATACCATAAAAGAAAAACTTCCTGTAATCATTAATATCAAGTTGATTTGTTGTGAGAAAATGTAAATAAATAAACAAATAAAACTGTCTGCCTATCTACTGAGAGCCCTATGATTTCTAATCACCTCGTATCAGTGGACCCTAAATACATTAGAAAGGGCATTTTAGTTATTTCATAAGTAACTATCTGACAAAACTAAATAGTCGGCAACTGTCGGCCGACAAATCTGGAGATAAAAGCGGCAAAAAGAAAACCAAATCTTAATTCAAAAAATTTCCTTTATTCCCAAAAATAAATTAGTATTTAATAAAAAATGAATTTCGTTTTTGCATTTTTACTGCTTCCATTAATAAATAACCATAATTTGTTGTTTCCTCTCTCATGAAAGCTGTATATGTTTCCACCAGTGCGTAAAATTCGCTCCACCACTCACAACTACCAATTTCAAAACCCTAATTCCCAAATTCTTACAATGTTGTTATTGTCATTCCTTTTCTGCAAAGGAAAACCCTAAATTATGCGAATGCCTTTTTTATATGATTCTTTCACAAGATAAAGAATATAATGGTACAATTTCTTCTTTCTTTTCCTGAATCTTAACCCCTGTTTATCCCCTTCTCCATTATAGTTTGAATAAGTCCTTTTTTTTTTTTTTTTTCTTTTTTGTAAAATGTAGGAATTTTCAGGTTTTTTTTTTCTTATGTAATCCAAAATAGTTTGATCCTCGGTGAAATGTAGTAAAAGGTTACATCTGTTTATATATTGGGGTTTTTGTCTTAATTTTTTTGATCTTACGATTGAATCGTGTTTGTAGGGTAAGAATTAGTATTTGATATAGAAATGTTGGATACAGAGATCCAATCATATTGAATTTATTGGGTATGATTTTTTTGTAATATAGATTTTCGTTGTTTTTTTGTTTCTCTTGATTGAGTTTGGTTGAAATGACAAAGCAAAAGCTTCCTTCTTGTGTATTGATTTTGTTTAATTTTGGTTTTGGGTGCAGCTGAGGAGAATTGGATATCAATAAGTAATATATTATTTGGGAGCCGTCAGCTATGGATGTTGCCGAGGTTGAAGAAAGTCTTTTTGCAGCCAGTGATGCTAAGGTATTAAAACTATATTTAATTAATCTGCATAAAGAGATTTAGAATTGAATAAATGCAATTTCTTCTCCAAATATCATTCACGGGGTTTGATCAGAAGTTTCTTGTGTGCCCCTGGAGGGTTCATGGTTGTTTGGTAAGACCTGCGTCGCATATGATCCTTCTGTCCACCCTGATTACATCTAGAAAGGATAATACAAAATAATGAAGTCGGAAAATGTTGGTACTATTATTTTGGCAATATTAGCAGCCAGAATTTGATATGGAAATTGTCGAAGATCAACTAGGATGAGCACCGGAAAGTTTTTGTTTTTCTCTTGGGTTGATAAAAAAGAGCTTGAATATATCACTTAATGTTGTACATTGGTGTTAAACCTCTAAATTTCAGATTACATGTTTGTGTTTTAAGATTATCTGGTTTAGATAAATAACTGTCACTATGGTTGCATATGCAGCTGCATCGAGGGATGTGTAATGTGTTATCCGGAATTTTTCGCAAAGTATTGGAAATCTTTCCAGTTTTAGAAGCTGCAAGACCCGGAAGCAGATCAGGCATCCAGGCCTTATGTGCAGTGCATGTTGCACTTGAGAAAGCCAAGAATCTACTTCAACATTGCTCAGATTGTAGTAAACTTTACTTGGTATGTTACATTCCCTCACATTTTTTTGTGTCAATATCTTACACATTCAACAGCTGCGGGATCATTTTAATTACTGATATATAGTGGTTGCAAATAGCAAACTCATGTTGCTAGTAGATAGTCTGTCTTATGGGATCAACTTTTCTTGATTTAAACATAGATAGCTTCTTCACCCTTTTTCATATCCACTGCATACAGTCATGTCTGTAAACATACTTCTATTCAGTTCGAGATTTTGGGTAGCTCATACTCGTACGGATTGCATTTTTGTGTTCCTTAGGCTATAACTGGGGACTCTGTTCTCCTAAAATTTGACAAGGCAAGGTCTGGTCTCGCCGATAGTCTGAGGCGTGTTGAAGATATTGTCCCACAATCTGTTGGTCTCCAGGTAACTGTTGTGCAACATTTTTTAACTCACAGTTGAACTTCCAGCAATGAAACGCGACTATGCGTTTTACTTTTAATCCATAAAAATATGGGGAATCACTTAACTATGCAACCTGGCACCTTTTATGTGTCTGCATCCATTATTTTGATGGAGAACCTTTGGTTTTCAATTGTCATAACAAAGCTTACTTAAGTACTATGAAACAAACTGCAGAGTGCATACTGAGTACACCTGAACTATATATATACACATATATATATATATACATATAGTGTATTTGTCCTTTAACTTCAGTTTTTAATGAGTTTTTAACTTTCCATCCCTTATGCTTCTGCTTGGTTATCTTCTTTCTGTAGATTTCTAATTTATAGATCCGAAACAGAGGTTTCAACTTTCAACTACTGTATGTCCTTTCTGATTTCTAAGAATTAGGTGTAAAACTAGGTTTTCAAATTATTAAAGGTTCTATGGGAGATTTTCTCTTTTTTTTTGTTTCTGAAATAGTAACCTTTATTTTTTTGTTTGCAATCTCCTTCTGTTCTCTTTCTAGATTTCAGAGATTGTAAATGAACTGGAAGCAACCTTGTTTTCACTTGACCAATCAGAGAAGCAAGTTGGTGACGAAGTGATTGCTTTGCTCCAGCTGGATAGAAAATTTAACAGCAATTCTAATGACAATAATGAGCTTGAAACCTTTCACCAAGCTGCCTCAAAGCTTGGCATTACTTCTTCAAGAGCGGCACTCATGGAGAGAAGAGCTCTTAAGAAGCTTATTGAAAGAGCTCGCGTTGAGGAAGATAAACGAAAGGAGTCCATAGTGGCTTACCTATTACATCTCATGAGAAAATACTCCAAGCTATTCCGAAGTGAGTTTTCTGATGACAATGATTCACAAGGATCAGCTCCCTGCTCCCCCACAGTACTGGGCTCTGAAGAGAGTGGTTGGTCAGGAGGAAACAGCCAAACCTTTGAAAGGCAGCTTTCAAAACTCTGTTCTTTCAATTTTAAGCCTATCCGCAAGAGATCAGGGCCGTTGCCAGTACCACCAGAGGAGTTGAGGTGCCCGATCTCGTTGCAGCTCATGTATGATCCTGTCATCATTTCATCTGGTCAGACTTATGAGAGAGTCTGCATCGAGAAATGGTTTGGTGATGGGCACTATACCTGTCCTAAAACCCAGCAACATCTCGACCATCGATTTATAACTCCAAATTACTGTGTGAAGGGTCTCGTTGCCGGTTGGTGTGAACAGAATGGAGTACCTGCTCCTGAGGGACCTCCAGACTCACTCGATCTCAATTACTGGAGGCTGGAACTATCTGAGTCTGAGTCTACGAAATCAAGATCCAATGGAAGTATCAGTCCTTCCAAGTTGAAGCCAGTTCAGGTGAATCCTCTGGAAGATAGTATTGTTGAGGAAGTCAATGGGAGCGAAAAGGAAGAGGAATCTGGTCAGGATTGTGAAGTGGACACGTTTGAAAGGTATCACAGCTTACTAGGAATCTTGCGTGAAGAGGGAAACATGGAGAGACAGTGCCAAGTCGTAGAACAAATACGGCGTTTATTGAAGGATGATGAAGAAGGTAGGATGTTTATGGGGGCCAATGGGTTGGTTGAAGAGCTGGTGCGGTTTCTGAGTTTGGCTGTCCGCGAGGGGACTGCGAACAGTCAGGAAACTGGAGCCATGGCTCTCTTCAACCTTGCTGTAAACAACAATAGGTATGCAGTATATATTTACTTTTAGTACATCTAATTTGGCTGTTTTTAGAGATTCGTAAATGAAAAGCTAATATGCCACTTTGCTATATCCTGGTTATTGAATCACAAAACGGCCCGTAAGTTTTCCTAATTTATAAGCATGTTGATAGTGCGTTATTCTTTATGCCAAGTTTACGAGTCTTTATTTGGGCATATTTTTTTACAGGAATAAGGAGATGATGCTATCTGCCGGCGTAATTCCTGTGTTGGAGGAAATGATCCTAAATCCAGAGTCGTCTGAACCAGCTTCTGCTCTTTATCTGAACCTCTCATGCCTAGAAGAAGCAAAACCTGTAATTGGATCAAGTGAAGCAGTTCCTTTCTTAGTTCAACTCCTCCGAAGTGACAAAACACAACAATGCAAACTTGACGCCCTCCATGCAATCTATAATCTCTCCACTAACTTGTTGAACATTCCACACCTTCTCGCTGCCGGTATCATAGAAAGACTCCTGCATCTCCTTGCAGATCACGCGTGGGTCGAAAAAACAATTGCTGTATTCATAAACATAGCCTCCAACAAATCAGGCAGAGAAGAAATTATCTCAGCCCCAGGTCTTGTAAGTAAACTAGCTGATATCTTAGACATTGGCGAACCAGTTGAGCAAGAACAAGCGGTTGCATGTATCTTGAGTTTATGCAATGGAGATGAAAAATGCAGCGACATGGTGCTGCAAGAAGGGGTAATTCCTTCATTGGTTTCGATTTCAGTAAATGGTACAAATAGAGGTAAAGAGAAGGCACAGAAACTACTAATGTTGTTCCGAGAACAACGTCAGAAAGACCCTTCGCCTGTTAAGGTTGAGAAGCCGCCGCCAATACAAGTACCATCAAAGAGCAGTGAAGGAAGCTTACTCACTCCACCAAGAAAAAGCAATGAAGGTAACTTACCGACTCCACCACGGAAGAACAACGATGTGGTGTTACCCACACCACCGCCTGCTCCGGAAGGTAGACCTATGTATAAATCAGCGTCTAGAAGATTGGGAAGAGGTTGGAGTTCTATATGGAAGAACAAACCCTTTTCAGTTAACCAGTATTAAGAGAGTTATATGTATGTCCCTCTTTTGGTTAGCTATGTATATTCATTTGTTTGTAACATTTTGTTGTATTACTAGAATTTGTTTATTATTTTGTCCTCTGAAGAAAGAAGAAAAGAAAAGGAGAGATGTATAGGTTACTGTAATCTTTTGTATGCTTTTTAGTGATCTTTTCAGTTTCTCCCATTTGGGTAGGAACAAAGTAATTTATCAAGCATTAAAGCATTATCTAGCATCACTGCTATGCAAAACAAATACTTGAGAGAATTCGAGAGACCTTCATTAATATTTGAGAGTTATCAGGCATGCATTAAAACTACAGCAAGGTTGCACCTGTTTCAAAAAAGATGCAAAACAGAGAAACTGGTGCATGGTCGAGGAATATATTTGCGACATGTTGAGATTCAGAAAACCAAGGCACTGAGATAGAGATGTTAGGGTGAAATAACAATCACACCTGACGAAACGATTTCTTTCTCGTTTTTCAAACTCAATTTTTACAGTTTCACCGCCTCTGATTTAGTCAACCGCTCATGATTTTGCCGAAGATGAGTTTAAAAAAAACATCTCTAGTCCAACCGGCAACATTACAATTCGGCTAGTTTGCGTATCGGTTCATACTCCTGGTATATATTCCTTTCTACATGGTCAGCTTGAAAAGTCGATGTTCACAAATTAATCTCCGATGATACTTTTACCTTATAAAAGGTTGTTTATAAAAAAGAAAAACTACTAATCTCCAAGATAATTTATTATATTAAATCATGATTACAAAAGTAATATAAAAAAACGAACTCAAAATATATAATAAATTTATCAGTAAAATATCAAAATAATTGATGTCCTAAAATATCATTATAATTAATGTTTCAATTTATGCACAGTTTGTAACAAGGGTATCAATATTAACGGGGTGGTACCATTACATATAGAACAAACAACTGCTAACAGATCCTAACAGTCGGATCGTTCAAATGGTACCATCCCGCTAATAATAGTACCCCTTGTATAAATCATGTAATTTATGCCTTAATAGTTGGTGAGAAGGGAAGTGAAGAATGGGTAAAATTATAAATATCTGGGAAGATATTTGGATCCCTAGTATGAATTGCAGTCTACTGACCTTTACAGGTTCATAACACAATAGTTTAACACTTGTTTCTGAGTTGATTGACTCAGACACAAAGAAGAGGAATATGGATAAAGTTAGAAATAACCTTCACAATGTCACCCTTTACCAGAATATAGATAATACCTTAAAACATGATACTCTGAGATGGCTCCTAACAAAGAATGGACTTTTCACTATTAAATCTCTTTATGAAAGGATTCATAACCCTGTTGATCTGAATTCACAAAACTCAACTGCTATTTTCTGGAAATCTTTATGGAAAACGAATATCTCTCAAAGAATAAAAGTCTTTGTATGGAAATGTATTCACAATGTTTTACCAGTTATAATTTTTTTTTGAATTTCTCTTGGATCATAATGAATCACACGTATCTTCTGTAATCATCATACTAAATCCCTTAAACACTTGTTATTTGAATGCCATTATGCAAGGTCTGTTTGGATGCTTCTCCCTTAGCTAGTATGCAATTTGATCTTTTATTTGACTCTCCTTTGATGGATTGTTATTCTAAATGGATGACATGTTCAGGTAATGAATCTTTGATTGAAATTGTGGCAACCAAATGTTGTATGATTTGGAAAGAAAGATGTTCTAAGAATTTTCCAAAACATTTCCAAATCTAGCCTGCAGACATCACTAGCTATTCAAAGACACATAAATTTCTGGTCACTCCCTAATACTATAAGTTCTGACTTACAAGATAAGGAAACCATACCTACAAGAATTCTTCGTGACATAAAGAAATAGAAGGCACCAAACCTGAACCAGTTAAAAATAAACATAGATGCCTCATCGAAGGAAGCTAACTCTTATGCAGGATATGATTTAATTGTTAGAAATCATGCAGGTACAACTATCACAGCTGGAGCTGAGACCATCTCTGCAGCAAGCCTAGAAGAACCAGAAGCTCTAATTCTGTTTGAAGCGCTACTTGGGCAATGAATATGGACTTACATATTTTTTTGGTGGAAGCTGGTTGTCAGTGCATAATGAATTTTGCAACATGAAAAGTAAATGTTGTAAATTGGAGGAACCAGGCAATCATTAGTGAATCAACGAGGATTTTACAGTCATGCATAAATTTCTTGGGTTTACTTTTTGTTCACATCGATGGAAATATGGTGTCAGACAAGCTAGCAAAGGATGCAAGAAGAAAAGGCTATCAAAAACAAATTTGGAACATTATGCTTGACTTTCTATGACGTCAACTAAATGAAGATATGAGTAACATAGCCCCTGTCCCATCTCTTTTAAATTATGTTCATTTACTTTCCACTAGTGAAGAACAACCTTTGTTGGAGGAGTCTCATATTCCAGGCTCTAATGCCAGAATAAGAACAACCAACAAACTGAACACTTCAATGTAATCTTTTTTTCTTTTAATGAGAAGTTCAAATTCACAAAAAATAATAATTATGCCCCAAATTTTATTTAAACAAAGCAAAAAATAAATTGATTAATCAAGATAAAATGATTCGTAAATTATTAATTGTAAAAAACTAATGAGTTATCTGATTCCAAAAAACAAAGAAATCTCTATGGATTATGAAAGTGCATACATGTTGATGGGAAGATCCTCCACACATATTGATGATATATTTGCATATAGTGTTGCTAGAGAGATTATTGAACATGATGATATCGAACCACGCTTTATTGAAAAGTGCCAAAAGAGAGCAGATTGGCCTCAATAGAGAGGTGCAATATAGGTTGAACTAGATTCATTGGCAAAAAGATGGGTTTTTGGTGTGTAGTGCTAACCCCACCAAGTGTAAAGCTTGTATGACATAAATGAGTATTTGTCAGAAAGCGTAATAAGAGGAATGAAGTCTTGAGGTATAAGGCTCGTCTTGTGGCGCAAGTTTTATCACAGCGCCCTGGGATTGATTACAAAGAATAATCTCATGTAGTGGACGTCATAGCGTTTCGCTACTTAGGTTGTAAAGTTTCAGAAGGACCTGGTATGCAACTTCTGAATATGATTGCAGCACATCTCTATGGGGATCTTGATTCAGAGATATTAATGAAAGTGCCAGATGGCCTTCCATTGCCCAAATCATGTGACTCTAAACGATATAATACGTTTTTAATTCAGTTGAAACGCTCACTTTATGGATTAAAGCAATCTGAGCGGATGTGGTATACCCATCTAAGTGACTATTTGATTGGGAAGGGATATACAAATAATGAATTGTTCCCCTGTGTGTTCATAAAGAAAACAAGTACCGGATTTGCAATTATAGCTTTCTATATTGATGATATGGACATAGTGGATACTCTTGATGAAATACGAGAAACTGCAAGTTATTTGAAATCCAAATTTGAGATGAAAGATCTTGGGAAGACTCAGATGTGTTTAGGACTTGATCTAGAACACCGAATTTGTGGAATACTAATCCACTAGTCTGCATATGTCTAAAAGATACTCATGAAATTTAATATGGACAAAGTGCACCCTGCTAGCACTCCCATGGTTGGTCAAACTTTAAATGTACATAAAGATCCATTTCGTCTAAAGGAAAATGAAAAAGATTTATTGGGAGTTGATTATATCTATCTAAGTGCAATAGGCGCATTATTGTACATATCACAATATACTCGACCAGATATTTCGTTCTCAATGAACTTGATAGCTAGATTTAGATCAGCGTTGCAACGTCATTGGAATGATGTAAAAAATATCTTTGTATACCTAAAAGGAACCATTGACTTGGATTTATTTTATCATATGAAGACGTAAGGAGAATTGTTAATGTAATTGAAAACCATTACACTAAAACCCCAAATAATGTCTTGGTTAGTTTTGATGTGCTGGGTACCTCTCAGACCCACAAAGAGGATGACCCCAAACTGGATATGTGTTCATCATAGGAAATACTGCAATATCCTAGAGATCGACCAAACAAACCCTTGTTGCTACCTCCACGAACCACTTTGGGATCATTGTCCTTAATGAGATCGTTAGTGAGTGTGTGTTGTTAAGGTTTATCATTACACATATTCGAGGAACATGTGGCTTCATTCTACCATTGAAGAGCCGACTTGCATTTACGAAGATAATGCAACTTGCATCGAATATGTGAAACAAAAGTATATCAAGGGTGATAATATGAAAGATATATCACCGAAGTTCTTTTACAATCAACAACAACAATGTTTTTTAAACATTCAAGTGATCAGTAAAGTAAAGTCTGATAAAAATATGACAGACTTATTTACCAAGTCATTGCCTAAGTCCACATTTGAAAACCATGTGAGAAGTGTAGGACTAAAGAGATTGTCCGAACTTCCGTGATTACATGTGACAAGTATAGGACTAACGGAATTGTCTGAACCTCGTGATTGCATGCATAAGACTAAAAAAATTGTCTGAACTCCTATGACTGGATATGACTAAAGAGATTACCTGACATAAAGGTGAGTTCTTAATAACGCGATAAAATCCCATGATTGCTTTGGACTACAGAAGTTGTCCTACATTATGAGGAGCATCTAATGTTTTGTTGGAACTTTTTTTCCCTTCATCCACAGGGTTTTATTACTCGACAAGGTTTTTAACGAGACAAACTATTACCAGAAATACAATTGATGAAGAGATGTCGACATCAGGGGGGAACATATAATGATGCGATGATTGACATCAAAAGCATGTTGAACTCTTTTTTTTACCGAGGTTACTTTTTCCCACAGAGTTTTTGATTACTCAACAAGGTTTTTAATGAGACAACAACAACACTAGAAACTTCTCGGGTAGAGATTATTCTTTTCTTTCCAAGTGTTCAGATTTTTTGTGCCAAGTGTTTTACTTGACACGGTTATACAATGGAGAAAAATATTGACAATCGACGTCATTCAGAAGCTCAAAATCATTGTCCTTTTCCTTCAACCAGCTTTTGCCTCATCAGAATTTTCTAGCAAGGTTTTGACAAAACAATTAGTTTTTAATGGTTGTCATCTAAGGGAGTATGTTGTAGTAATATTATGGTGTCCCACTAGATGATGTGGCTAACCACCCAAGTGTCATGTTGCATGTGATCCCATCTGCACATTAGACACATGTAACACTACCTCACATACATAGTAAAACTTGTAATAACTAGAGCTATCCCTTCCATGTACATATAAGAAAAAGGTTATGAATGAGAACTATTGAATCTCTCTTCTTTCTATCTTTGACTTACTCTTACTACAATTAACTTCATCCGTAAGTAGTAAGTATTATTTATACTCTTCTTTTTCTTGGACGACCGAAGGAAGTCCTTTTATATGTTTACAATGGGAGATAAAATATAGTCGTCTAACAACTATTTCAATTTCGTTTTTCTTAAAATATCTCCAAATCTAAACCACATTTCTTTAAATTAAAGTGAAAATAATAGTTCACGAGTTAGAAAATTAGAAAATTAGTGTAAGTGCCCTTTATCACATACGTATGTGGTGGATATGAGATTCACGAGTTACTAAACTGGCGGCTAGAGCATAAGGGTAAAACCCTACCAACTACCCACCGTGTCTGACTTCTAAAACGGAGAAAGAGAAACCTAAAACCCTAAATCTTCAAGCTCTTCTGTAATGGCTCAATTGAATGCTATTTCACATTCTTGTTCCCCCAATTTTATTTGCAATGGTGCCAGGAAATCAGGTACGAAAAACCCATTTCTACATTTAATTTATCCATGAAAAGCCGTTTTTTTTTTAAATCATGGAATTCTGAGTATGATTTTTTCTAAGATCGAATTGATACCCCAGTTGTAAATTGAGATTCAAAGATTAAATCTTTTCGTGTCCTAATTACAGAATCACACCTGGGTAAACTGTCTTGCTGGAGGAAGATAGGGGCAAGATCAAATGGATCCAATGGGAATGCCCTCGTTTACAACAATGTAAACCTCACTAAAGCTTCTAGAAACAAAGGTTATTTTCTTTTGGATTGTTTTGTTTGTAGCATAATGTTTGCAGTAAATGTAACTAATTGTTAGTAGTAGCTGATCGGTATGTTTAGAAATGTCAGTTGAATACTATACCATGATTCGTGTATATGTTCAAATCTAACTTGTTAGATATACATGCAGTTATCCAAGCGGTCTTGGCTAGTGAAAATGAAACTGAGGCTTCCGTGTCTCCAAAGGGTGGTTTGCGTGGAAAGCTAAATAAAGTTGTTTTAGCTTACAGTGGTGGCTTGGATACCTCGGTAATTGTCCCATGGCTAAGGTATATGTTTGAGTTATTTGCTTATCATTCATCTAATGAAGTAATCAATTTGCTTGCATTTCTCTCTTGTCATTTAGTATATTGATCCTAGTTCTCATCTTATCCATGGCAGGGAAAATTATGGTTGCGAAGTTGTTTGCTTCACTGCAGATGTTGGTCAAGTATGTTATTCTTTGTTGTAATTGGTGGTGCTACAATACACAAAGTTGTTATTAAATCGGCCTTCTGTATGTGTTTGTTATCCGGCTACTAACATCTCGATCCTAACTATTGTAGGGTGTTATGGAGTTGGATGGTTTGGAAGCAAAAGCTAAAGCAAGTGGAGCTTGTCAATTAGTTGTTAAGGACTTGCAGGAAGAGTTTGTCAGAGATTACATTTTTCCTTGCTTGAGAGCTGGTGCCATCTATGAAAGGAAGTATTTGCTGGGAACTTCAATGGCCCGACCTGTTATTGCTAAGGTTTGTCTCTAAATGCCGCAATAAGGTTCTTCGCATGATATGTGGTTTATTGTGCATAGCCTTTATTTGAGCTCCTTATCCGCCTCGTTGTTGAGCCGATATGTATTGAAACTCATAGCTGAATATATTTCAATATGTCAATGGTTGGTCTGGGATTGTACTGCTAACGGGTTTAAAGTTTCACATTTGGACTGGTTTTGATTATTTTAAGCAATATTGTGGTTCTGTAACTTGATCTGTGACTTGCTTCAAGCATTATTTCCTTTGCCCCCATTTTCTCAATGTTATTTTATTTATTTCATCTTTAACAACTAAAGGGACCTTTAGCGATTGTGATAGGCCATGGTTGATGTTGCTAAAGAAGTTGGAGCTGATGCTGTTTCACACGGGTGTACAGGAAAGGGAAACGATCAGGTATGTCTTAAAATATACACATATTGGGGTACACCATTTCATCACTTTATCTTCGTATCTACTTCTTACTTGGGAATGTTGGTCGTCCTGCAGGTCCGGTTTGAACTCACCTTTTTTGCTTTAAATCCTGAGCTCAATGTTGTGGCTCCATGGAGAGAGTGGGAAATTACAGGCCGTGAAGATGCTATTGAATATGCAAAGAAACACAATGTACCCGTCCCAGTCACAAAGAAATCTATCTACAGCAGGGACCGGAACCTATGGCACCTTAGTCATGAGGTAACTTTTGTTTTTAGGTATAAGGTCTCTACTGTCTTTCAGTTTGCAAGGACATGAGATACTCTTTTCCAATGCTTCGAGGGTAGGCGTTTACATGTTCAGTTTGATTTCTGACTTTTTCAGTTTGTAAGGACATGTGATACTCCCACTTATGGTACCTCCTTGAAAAGAAGAGACCTAATCCTTTCTTTTCTCTGGTGGATTTGTGACATTAGGGAGATATTCTGGAAGACCCAGCTAATGAACCAATGAAGGATATGTACATGATGTCTGTTGACCCTGAAGATGCACCTAACGAACCCGAGTACGTTATCTAGCTATTGTTTTCTCTTATTTCCATTTTTTTTTCAGTTATAGGCTTAATGTTCTTTAAATTTTATCCGTTGTAGGTACGTTGAAATTGGAATAGTTTCTGGAATCCCCATCTCTGTAAATGGGAAGGCGCTCTCGCCAGCAACACTCCTATCGCAGCTCAACGAAATTGGTGGGAGACATGGAATTGGCCGAATCGACATGGTTGAGAACCGACTCGTGGGAATGAAAAGCCGTGGTGTATATGAAACACCTGGTGGTACCATCCTCTTTTCCGCTGTTCGTGAGCTAGAGTCTTTAACACTTGACCGTGAAACAATTCAAGTGAAAGACCAACTTGCTTTGAAATATGCGGAGCTAGTTTATGCAGGAAGATGGTTTGACCCACTTCGTGAATCGATGGATGAGTTCATGAAGAAAATTACAGAGACCACGACAGGATCTGTGACTCTAAAACTGTACAAAGGATCTGTTACTGTAACAGGTAGGACAAGTCCATACAGCTTGTACAGACAAGATATTTCATCATTTGAAAGCGGGCAGATTTATGATCAGGCTGATGCTGCTGGGTTCATTAAACTTTATGGTCTTCCAATGAGGGTGAGAGCTATGCTTGAGAAGGGTATCTAAGATGGTTTTTCTTCGATAACAGTTGCAAGTTATTTTCAAGGTTTTAATTAGAACCTGAAAAAAATGTTTAATAAGAATTTTGCAGAATGTTTTACTCAATTTGTTTAACATATTAACATGTAGTGTTAGTGAAAAATACTTTAACCCTTTCCTGTTGCTCCATGGGCACATGGGGCTAAAACATCCTTATTCCATGTGCTTTCTCTACAATCTGGTAAGAGGAAATATCGTTTGTTGCTCGGGAACGAATCCTTCCACACCAGATACCGCTCTTTTAGGAAGAGATATTTTACACAATTGGATGTAGCAACCTTAGGTGGGTAAAGGTAATGCCTGGACAGATGATACTGATACGAGGCCATATTATTTACCATTTAGCAGCTCAGCAACCAATTTAAATTTAGCTAAGTGGCACAATCAACACTTTAAACACACTGATTTATCTCTCATTCTCGGTTGAAAGTTAGCGCTTATCCTTCTTATCAATACCTTAAACATTCTAATTTATCTCTCATTCCACATTGAAAATTGCGCTTATCCTCCCTCTTATCGGATGGTCGACGAATCACTGTTTATGATTGGTTTAGAAACTATTTATCCTTTCTTCATTTCGTGTCTTTTGAAATTCAGAATCGACGGTCTACATTTTGTCTCCGTTGAAATTTAGTATCGACGTTCTACATTTGTTTGAGTGGTTGAGATTTGATTTCATACTCTTGCACCGCATTTACACATGTTTTTGAAATCTTACACCGTCGAATTTAGATATACCATTCTATCGTAAATATTGTCTAAGATACTTGACCAAACCATGATATCGTTTTACCTTAATAATCCTGGCTAATTTGAGGTCTATCTAATTTTACTCACAACTATAGACTAGGATAAGGGATATCTAAATTGATAAAAAAATACCAAAATACCTTCTATCTTCTAATTAACTCTAACACTAAAACCATAATATAGATACAAACTTCTTTCCATTTTCATCCACTTTCCAATAAAAAAAAACCCTAAAACAAAAGACAATTTTTTTATTTCCATCTAAACTTTTCAAATTTTAAAAACCTGAAACTAACTTTTTCTCAAACTACCCAGATCTTTCATCCCTTTCGATTATTAAGGTAAATTTCTATAAGTTTAAAAGTTATATTTTGGGAATCAATTTTCTGAAATTAACCAGAATAGGTCGATGTAGATTTATCGTATCCATCCAGTCTAATTATATTCTTTATGGTCATGAAGAATATGCAGGCAAATCGGTGGATAATTAAGACACATGCTTACCCGTTATTTTTGTTGATATTCTTCGTAAACAGATAGTATATCCATAATTCTAATGTTTTCATTTTCTTTTAGTTTTCTCGGATAAGAATCGGTGGATAAACACATATTTATCCACCAATTCTGGTTGTGTTCATTTTTTTGCATTTTCTCAGTAAGTTAAAATCGATGGATAAAACACATATTTATCCACAAATTATGGTTGTATTCGTTTTTTGAGTCTTCACAGTAAGTAGGAACCGGTGGATAAATATGTGTTTTATCCACTAATTCTGTTGTATTCATCTTCCTGTTGCCTTTTATGGTAAGAATCAATAGACAAGCATGTGACTTATCCACAGATTCTGTTGTATTCATTTTAGTGGTTAATTTTGTTGTTAATTGAATCAATGATTGTTGATTGTTAGAATTAATAGTAGTTGTTGCTGTCAATTGGTAGTAATTAATATCAGTAGTAGTGATAATATAATCTTTGTTATTGATTTTTTTTCTCTTTAGTCATACTTATCTTTGTTCTTCAATTTATTTTTTGTAGACATGAATAACAATCAGAAGAGAACCAATTATGGATCTCTCCACCAATGTGATATATATGTAACCGCACAAGGTTGTACGAAGCCAATATAATAAGTTCGTTTTTGTAGTAGAAACAAATTTATAGCAAGTTTTGGACCTACTTGATTAACTTGCATTGGAGGAACCTGAAGAGGTTATCAAGGTTGCAACTAGCAAAAGAGACTCTATTGCTGTGTGGAGAGAATTTGACCCACTATTCGATCTAGAGTTTCCAGTGCTGACAATATTGTTGCTAATAATGGTGCTGATAATGCTGCTGATGATGATAAGTGAGAATGTGGAAAAGAAGTGATAATAATATTGTTTATAGTTTAGTTTATGGATGTTTATCTTGAAAACTTTAGTTTTAGGTTTGGTTTGTAGTGACTAAAAGGATTAATTGGTTTTATGAATGAATGAACTAAGGTTTAACTACGTCTTATGAATGAGTCAATTCGAATATAAATTCTTGATATTTTTACAATAGAATCGGCGATATCAGCCATACGTATCGGTCGATTATTCCCCTTGTACAAAATGCCTTTTTTTCTTTTTGGTTTTTAATCTACAATCAGTTGGTAAGGACGTGCATATGTACCGATCGTAATTGATAACTATTTTACCAAAAATATACAAGGTTACAATCGGTCTATATGTCCCCACATATCAGTCGATTCCCGCAGGCTTATACGTTACTTTTCCTTACACATGATCAAACTTCAGCTCAACGACTAGTTTTTTTTGAAAATATAGTCGTTGGCCCTTTATGTATATAAATAGGATAACCCACTATACATCATGCACTACTTCATTCAAAGAAAATTATTCTCCATCATTCAAATAAATCCTACTACAATGTCAAATCCATAGTCATCAACTATAAATTCGATTGTTGTTATGGAAGAAGAGATACTCAAAAGAAACAAACAAATTAAACAAATGAAAATAAATGTGGATGTTAAGAGAGAGACCGAATGTGTTAGAAAAAATTTCATCGTGTAAGATCTTTCCGAAAAGCGCCGACCTTATAGTCTATTTTGGGATCTTGTTAATACATGTCCTTCCATGAACAATTGGGACGATAAGTACAAGTAACCACAACAATAATATGAGAATAAGTATGTTTCTTCACGCACATTAGCGCTTAGAAAATTGTGATACAAATACAACGAGTTTCTAGCTAGACACTAAGAGGACAGGTCTGCAATGCAAGAGAAATATATCTAACAGAGAGTAGAACTGTTTAGTCATTTCGAAGCTGCATCGATAATTTAATTTTGTACCAGAAAATAAAGAAAGTTTCATCTTATGCAATTTACTTGTGAAAACAAGTTCATTTTATTAAAAATGTTTAGTAAGAGATTCTCGACCATCATTATTATGAAAATCATTCATCATTTTAGAAAGCTTATATACTTTATTAAGTCTATGTACTATGATATTTAACGGACATTCATGCTTATTTGATTTATTCACGTAGACCTTTGGCATTTTTTTCACATACATGTTGTCATTTACCCAGTGATTTTCAATCTTGCCACTTCTTTTACAAACTATTTCTAGACGATCACGTCTTGACCAACGGCCTAAGACTAATGCGTGTTGATTTCTATGTCTCTGTCCACAAACCATTGCTCTTCCTCGTCCTTGTTTTCTCATACCAAATCAGTATAATAGTGGGCAGAAGCATCAGGCCCCAGTTGAGACACGGGTTCAAGTCAATCGTCGTCGGGCGCTTGAACAATCTACAAAATATACCAAAAGGTTAGGTCAACACAATCGTGCCGACCGATTCTTAACAATAGTCCTTTAGGTACATAAACATATACTGATTCTACATGGTCTTGTTTTTTTGGTTAAAATCCCCAAGTGTTGGAACTGCCACATGTGAAATGACTTGTATACCGATTCTAGAATTAAGCAAGGTGCACTTTTAATAGTCAATTTTTTATTACAATCATCTTATAAAACAACATAAATCGGCCGATTGTATACTTGATGTTTTTGAAAAATCTCCAAGTGATACATGTTGGAGAAAATGAACGTAAAATGTATTTTGGTCTTGGTGGGAATGGACCTTAGGACCTAGAAGTCACTAAGGGACACTAGCTCATTTTTCACTATTGTGAATGAAGAACCTTTACTCCCACATTGGAGAGACTAGAGACGAGTCCTCTCTTTATTACCACAAAAATGCAACTAAGGGAGGGCCCTTAGGGTTTAGAAGCTTTTGTGGTTGGGGGAGGACTAAGGCTATGGGCTAGTTGGTGCAACCATGCTTTTCACAGACGCGCGGTGCTTCGCACCGAAGCACGCACGGTTGCGGCTTGCGAGCTTGCGTGCTTGTGGAGCTTGTGGCTGTGGGTGTGGCTAAGGCTGCGGACCAACCAAGACTTACATTTTTTTGAATTAAATTTTGTTTTAAATGTGGGGGCGTCTGACCCGGCTAGAATTAAGCTGTTTTAAAGAGAGAATATTATATGACCGTTTTATTACCGTTTCAAATTAAATTTCACACTTAAATTTTTGATTAAATACAAAATTTATTCTCATTCAATACTGTGCGGATTTCACTCTTCTATTTGCTATCAAAGAAAAACGAGGTTTTCATTTCAACTCACTCCAGAGCAGGCTACTATCCCTAGCTCTTTTACCCTCTTCTTGCTTTGTTTTGCGCAACTGTATGTTTATTTCTCTTCTATCAATTGCTGTTGAGTTCGTTTGAGGGTGATTTGTATTGTGTTAATTCAAATCATAACGGGCAGTTCTATCCTGGACACATCTTCGCTGTTGGGGTATAGCATCTCTCATTCTTGAGGAGTACCCGCGAACTATTGTGTTAAGGACAATTTGCTGAGCAGATGGCTCTGTCCATTGTGTGTTTATAAATCAGAGATTTCTTAACCTTAACCATTTCTTTTGTTTAGTGCTTTTCATTGTTGCAGAACCAACAATACAATTGGTCGATATGGGATTCCATAAAAGTTGATTGTTTCACCTACCAATCCCCCCGAATATGAACTACAATCGGCTGTTGTCCATCACCATATCAGCCGATTGTGGTTCATAATATGTTGGGATGTATAGAATTGGCGACGTGGTGTTGTCGAACCCGTCGATTTTAGGTTATGGGTCGGCAAGAAAAACATTCAAAATTTGAAAAAAAATAAAAAAAACTGGCGATTATAAGCTATAATTACATGTTTCAAGATCCTTAGCATGTATACATGAGGATTTGGAGCATTATGATTTCCAGTTTTCCAGTTTGATTCTTCATTTGCTTGAGAAAAATCCTTTATTATGCCTTGGTTTACATGTGCTTGTTCATCCAAGAATTAACCTAAAATCGGCATGATCGAAATCACGATAATCTGGTTGGTGATATGTAGATGCACCCACTAGAATCCAGTCGTCACTATATAATTTCATTTTTGCTACCAAAATTGGTTTCCTCAAGTTCTTTTTCTTCTTCTTCTTCAAACCTTCAAAAAAAAAAAACTACTCTAATTCTTACCATCTAACATAACTATAATCCAATTTCAAACACTAATTACTAACTGAATTAATTAACATTAATTAATTAAATATAATTTAACCATTGATAAAAATAGTTGGATAAGAGTTTTTTTTTTTATTTTACTTCAAAATGATCATATTTTATCTTATTAGGTAGACTTAAATAAAATAGATAGACTCAATTTAGGATAATCGTAAGGGGAGAGCCACTTTTACTAGAGAGAAAGCCGACGTTGGGGTGGATTTAATAAATAATTTTTTTTCTCCCTATCAATAATTATTTTTTATTTTGATTTTTATCATTATCAAAACATTTGATTCATGTAAGAGAAGAGGAGAAAGATTTCCCATTCCTTAGCCGGAAAGATATGTGTCCATGAAAGAGGGATTAAGTGGAACAGAATTGACCGGGTGGTAGAGTCGTGGAAAGACTTGTTTCTTCCATATTTTTGACCTTAGCTACATGGAACAATATGCTACTGCTGAAAGATAGAATGGCAACTAGTGCTTGTCACGTCGACCTATTTCGAACACTTTTCCTGGTCTTGGCCAGCCTACACGAGGTCTTTCGCTTCACCTAGATGACAACCCACTTGTCCTAGCTACTTCACTGGATGCGCAACTGGTCTCAAGGAAAAGAGACCGCATGCGCCAGGGCGTCTGAATCTCCGTTTTCTCTCTCTTGAAGCCCCCCTACAACAAGCGTAGATGAAGGGAGACCCCTTTGAACTACCTTTTTCATGGGTTTGGATCCCCCTCTTCGTTCTTGACTTGTCGCTTGCACGCTTGTGACTTGTTCTTGTTTCACAGATCACGACTGCTTTCAAATGTCTTACTTTCGGCTTTTTTGCTGCTTTCAAAAGTTCTCGAGCGCTAGTGGCTCACGCAAGTAGGGTGGTTCAATAAAGCAGTTGGTTCGTTCAGTTGGCGCGGAGAACTCTGTCATATGACCAATCTGGAATTCTATGCTCGCGAAATGCAGTTCCGTAAGCCCACAGCTTCCGGGTTCACAAGGCCTAAAGTAGGCTTTCTTTACAGGGAAAGGATGCGGCTGGCCCCGTTGGAGAGACTAGTTTTGAACTAAAATAGAAGTATAGGTCAATGAGCAACCTGACGCGTTCGTTGCTAAGCAAATTAATGACTTAACGCATTCCGGTGCCTAACGGCTAGCCGTAAATTCTTGCCTTGACCTGCACATTTCTTCATATGTTTTATCTTTATTATATGTAAAAGAGACTTTGATAATTTCATAGGTTTCCGTTTAAACAACTAGTAAAATTATGTAATTTGTACAAAAATTGATAAAGAAAGATGGAAGTCAATCTACCTAATCACAAGTTAGGATAAAAATGATATAAAAAATCAAAATAAAAAATAACTATTAATAAAGATATTTTTTTTAAAATCCATCCCAAAATCAATTTTTTTCCTAATAAAAATGATTTTTTCTCTAACAATTATCTAATTTAGCGGGGCTAAAAAAAACACGCTTTATTTTCCACCAGGCACATATTAAAAATACCTGGACCACAAGCGTGTGCTAGAAACAAGAATGAATATCTGGACCAATGGTAAAATCGTAATTATGTGTGCGTTGCAGGGTATTTCACTGAATTTATTCCTCTAAAACCTCAATTTTCTCTTCCCATCGAAAAACCCTCTTTGATAAATTTCTGTTCCAAAAAGTCTGCAACTTTTCTTTCTCCTTCAACATATATATAGAGAGAGATATTCTTGAAGGTGTGATTGAAAATGGCAGGAATTTTTCGTATATCAAGCAGATTTATGCGGAAAGTAGGTCAAGAACAATTACAAAGACGATCTTTTGGAGCAGCAGCACTTCAGATAGATTATTATTCTGAGGAGGAAGAAGAATTTTATAGGGATCAGAATGAATTGTTATTAACATCAGAATCAAAGGGTTTTAAATCTGAAAGAGGTGTACAATGGGTATTTATTGGAAATCCAAGTGTTAAAAAACATTTGTATGCTGAAAAACTATCAAAGCTTCTTGATGTTCCTCATATCTCTATGGGTACTCTTGTTCGTCAAGAACTGCATCCTCATTCTTCTCTTTACAAACAGGTTAGTTCTTGCTAATTTACTTTGATTTTCTTGATGCGAAAATTGATCCTTATTCATGTACATTGAGTAAACTTCCGTTAATCAGGTTAAATAATTGTCCCTTTTTTGATTCAAAATTGAGAATTTTTCGTGAAATTTTGTGAAGTATTGATCCCTTTTCACTGAATTTGATCCGGAAAACAAAAAGATTGAAACTTTTGATTGATTGTTAGGTTTTTATCAATTTTGATTGTTCATTAAGATCTTAAATGTTCCTCAATCATCACCATTAGACTAGTTTCCTTAAATGAGCAGCAGTCACAGTTGCTATTCCGGTAGGTTTAAGGGACAAAATATTGTGCCACGTGAAGCATAGATAAAGAGTCTAAATGGGGCATTTTGGGAATTGTGCATAGAATTGAAACCCTAATCCTGGAAGAAAAAGGTGTGAGCTGGGGAAATGTGTGGTTGGCTACTACTTTTCTTGCACATTAGGACATGATGGGTATTTGTGTCATTCGAGTAAAAAAATAGTGAAGTCAGACACTGAGTCAGCTTAAAAGGGACACTTCTTGTAGTATTGAAAAATGGATTTGTTGTTTAAGTTGTTCTGTGTGATTTCAGGTTGCCAATGCCCTAAATGAAGGGAAACTTGTACCAGAGGATATAATATTTGGTTTGTTATCAAAGAGACTAGAAGAAGGATATCATAGAGGCGAATCTGGTTTCATTCTCGATGGAATTCCTCGTAACAGAATTCAAGCAGTAAGTTCGAAGTTTGATTGTGTGCATATGGTTAGAAACTTCACTTGATTGTTTTAGACAGTATGTGGTTCTTTTTCTGATTTTCTTGACATGATTTTGGTTTAATATTTCCTGCAGGAGATTCTTGATCAGATTGCGGATATTGATTTAGTTGTAAACTTCAAATGCATGGATGTGTGTGTGTTGAAAAAGCATATGGGACATGGATTATGTTCTCATTGTCAGGAAACAATTGACACAAGAAGTTCAATATCCTCGAATCTTAGCCTTCAAAGACAACAATATATTCAATTGACTTCTACCAAAGATGATGTTGACCATAAGGAGAAACTTCAGTTATACTCAAAGCAGGTAAACTAGATTTAAGCATTTATTACCCTTTATGCATCAGAATGAGCTCAAATTATTGAATATTTTGTATTGCGAGCTGTCTCGACTTTGTGTATGAATCCTTATATGAACCTGAAATCTCTTCATTTTTCGTGTAGATAAAGCCATTGGAAGAATACTATAGGATGCAGAAGAAGATTCTTGATTTTCAAGTAGCCAGTGGAGTTGGAGAGACTTGGCAAGGGCTCGTGGCCGCATTACATTTGAAGCATGTTAATGCAGTTCATTCTTCACAGAAATTGACAGCATAGTCGGCCTAATGGGTTGCCGCACATCCTATTACTCAACTTCTACCCTCTCTTGTGTTTTTTGTTTTGCACACCAATTTTGGTAATTGTAGTATAGAAAAAGTGTCTGATGATAAGAATGGCAAGGGTGGTTTACCTCTGCTATCGTCTGTGGGTTGGAAGATGTTTCTAAAATTTTACCTTTTCTTATGAGTGTACTTTGGTTTTGAAGGTTGTGAGTCTGTAATGTAGTTCCGGCAATAAGAAGAAAGACAGTATGCTGGTTTTTGTGAGCTTAAGCGCACTTCTGATTTTAAACATTTCTCTGCAGTAGCATTGAGAATTTGAGATTATTAGTGCATTTCCCATACCATTCTCTTGTATTTCCTTTTTGAATCACTTGTTGAAACTTCATTCAAACTGGACAGTACTCATCCATTGAGAAGCCCCTTGAAAGAGTGAAGTTGAGACATTTTCCCTTCTCTCCTCCTTTTGTCCGGGATCTTGTGATCGCATATTGGGTTTTTTCTCCGCTGGTTATTTGGCTTTATCTTATCTAATTTATTAGGTATGAAACAACGACACTTTGTAAAAAACCTCTATAAATTAATACTCGATAAATTAATAACCTCGATAAAATTAATAATTTGTCCAGTCCCAACTTGGAACCAGTATAAAATTGGACCCCAATCGATAAAATAATAAGATAATAACTTTTTTGAAATCCCAGTGTATATAATGACCAATGGTTAAAAATAGCTCTGATGGGTGGTTTTGCTAGAGTAGGTAATAATGAGATTACCATTTTATGGTCCCAATGAAACTATAAATTAATAATTACTAAAAGATTCCAAATTCCAAGATTATCTAGTAAAAAATGAATCTATAGTCATTTGTTTTTTGTTGAACTTCAAATCTATATTGAGTTCATCTTTAAATCTCCTCATTGCACTTAAGAGTTGGGGCATTGTCTTCTCGTATTGCAACAAAAAGTTGTGAAGAGTTGTTGCCGCTTGCAATGCTTCTTTCCGAGTGACCGGTTCCAAAGCTATTGAATCATCCTCAACTTCGTCATCGACCGGATTTTGAATGGTATCCGCCACAATTTCTTCAATGCTTTGAACCTCGTAACATTCATTATTTTCACCAGGATAATCTAGCAAGTGATTCACATCCATTTTGTGCCGATAATGCATACCTGTAATCAAGTTCTCAAGCTCACGAATGTCTTCCCCAGAATTTACATCGTTTAAATCACTTGAGCTGGTTGGATTCGCCGAACGAATTTTACAGTGTCGAAAGCAATTTGCTATGGCCTCTTGTTGCATATTTCTCCAAGCTGAGACGGCCAAATTGATAGCATCTAAAACATTAATCTTTTCTGGAGAAGAAATATCCAACTCATAACCTTCCAAAATCTTACGGTAAAACCTTTTACGGTAGTACATTTTAAAGGCTCTAATTATCCCAGCATCACATGGTTGAATTTTTGAAGTCATGTTTGGCGGTAGAAAAAACAACTCAATGTTTTGCAACCCTTGGATATTATTTGAATGGGCTGGACAATTATCCACTACCAAGAGAATTTTTCGACTGTGCATTTTTTCATCCAGCCAACGAACATATTCTTCGAAAAGCAACCCAGTCATCCATGCTCTTTTGTTGGCACGGTATTCACAATCTAGGCTATTCATGTTGATATTCTTAAAACAACGTGGCTTTGCATACTTACCAATGATCCATAGAGGAATTTTTTTCGAGCCATCCTCATTGCAACAAATAACAATTGTAAGTCTTTCCTTGTCCTGTTTCCTACCTTCAAGTTGTTTTGTTGCAAGTGAATGGTCAGCTTGTAACCTGTAAAACAAACCAGTTTCATCCATATTAAAAACATCTTTCATAGGAAATTGATCAATTTTTTCCCTTATAGACTCCAATTTCTTCTCCATGTCATGTGTGTCGACTGAGCCACTTTCTCCGAAACGGCGATATGATTTGATACCATGCCTTAACTTAAATTTCTCAAGCCATCCTTGTGAAAGTTTATGCTCTGAAGAATCATGTGGATACAAAAGCTTCAGCGCCTCAACCGCCTTCTCTATGATTAGCTCTCCTGTTATATTCACACGCTCTTGATGTTGGAGAAACCATTCATAAACAACTTTCTCCATGTCCGGGTACATGGCTGGTTTGTGACGCTTGGAAGATCCACCTTTGTCAAAGTCAGCTGATAAGAACTCTGATGATTGCTTGAGAGTGTTTGATATTGTTCCTTGACTAACTTTCAAATTGAAAGTTTTGTCAACCCACTGCACCAAATCTTGTTGAGTGCATCCTTGGTGATCTCTCTTATACTCGCATAACAATTTTCGTTGTTGATCGGTCATTGTTGATTTTTGAACACCTTTTAGTTTAGGAGCCATAGTTGATGTGATTTTAAAAATTTTCAATGGACATTTTATAGTGATCAATTTCTAACCATGTTTAATGTACTGCGTTGGTACCATGGACCAACTTTTTGGTACCATGAACTAACTTTTTACTTATTCAAAAACAATGAACTTGACAAATTCAATTAATTTGTGAATGTACATTCATAAAATGTGCCTTGGAACTTGTTTTTGTAATTTATTTTTCATCTCTAACTAATATACATTGTAACTAGTACATTGGACTTGGAAATTTAAAGGTAATACGTAAAACCTCTTTAAATTAATAAATTATTAATTTATCGATATAATAATATCTCGCGAAATTAATAAAATATCCCGGTCCCAACATTATTAATTTATAGAGGTTTTACTGTATTAAGGATGTTATAAAGTTTTCATTTTCGTTTTAACTATTTCAAACTCAAGCATCAACATCATGGAGAATTTTCACACTGTTATCTCAGAAAACTTTCCTGACCAGTTAGCTACACTGAGTATGCTGATATCTTAAAGAACAATCAAATTCGTTCTGCAGTAAAAACTCTCTAAAAATATATCACAGGGACTAAAAAAAATATTCTTATGTGGGGTTAGTCTTATATGGAAGTATCATTTAAAAAAATTTAGAAAATACTCCCTCCGTTTCTGGAAAAGAGTTACTATCACTTTTTCAATTTGGCCTATTTTTAGGCTAAAATGAAAAAGTGATAATAACACTTTTCCAAAAACAGAAGTAGTATAAATTACTATATATACACCTAGGAAAAATACATACGTTTTTTTTTTTGACACTCCCGGGGAGAATTTATTCATAAAAGGCAAAAAAACATAAATAGAGGGGGACGTAAGTCTGAACCTCCATCAAAGACAAGAAAGAAGCAGAAAATAAAATAACAAATAAAATAGCTGAAAAAGCGAAAAATTACGTCAACAAGCTCATATAAAGCGGTTCATCCGAAAATTCTTCTCAGGAGCTTTCATGTAAATTCCATGTATTGGTTTCTTTTTGGAAAAATAGGTTCAAAACCATCCGATAGAGGAGAAGGAGTATCTTCAATCACCATATTTTCTAGTGCCGCGAAGATGAAAATATTGGATAATCATCATATTCCTTATCATCTGTATACATGCCTAGCATATTAAATCTATTAGTACTGATGGTCATGTTCAATTTCTCAGAGGAGAACCATTCTCTATTTTTTGCTCGAGTAGTTTCGACGTTATTCATAACACTATATAATCCATACTGCTCCTCCTCCATTGCGGTAGCATCAATTCCAATGCAGGTGACACTATCTCGTCGGTAGCATTTGATGTAGTGGTATCACCTCCATCAACCTTGACCACACCTGACGAGTTATCAGGCTCATCTAGACTGTTATTAGATGGTGGTTTTGAGGCTGTAGCTTTAGGAACATACTGAAGACTAGTCTTCTTTGGGATTTTTGTAGTAGCAGGCAATTCCTGAGCATTCATATCACTCTTTTTATTAGTCACAACAGAGGCGTTGTTGATGAGACGCTCTTTACACTCGCCCAAGCTATGAACTATAACTTTGCAGTACGAGCAAAAGGAAGGAAGCCTTTCATACGAGAAGTAGGCCATAAAATCAAAGCCATTCCTCTCTACAAGAACCTTTTTATGAATTTTTTTCGAGAGATCAATCTCGACAAGCACTCTCGCAACATGCCTATATGATTTGTTGATGGTGGCAGCATCAACTAGTACAGGATTACCAATGGCACTGGTAATCTCAAATAAACTTTTCTTTCTCCAGTACTCTAAGCTCAACCCGTAGATTCGAACCCAAACCTGGGATAGAGTGTGAAGTTGCAATTCCGGGTTAAAATCAGGTTCCCAATTACTGAGATACATTGCACGAGGCTTGAAAAAGCACGTTCCAAGAGCTCTAACTCGATTAACATCATTAGCCGAGGAAAAATTGAAAGAATAAAAACCCTTACCTAATGATGACATAGTCCAAGCGATATCAGTAGGCCAAATAGCTTTAAGCTTAGTCTGAACATCGTTAATTTTCAAAGGAGCAGAACCTTTAGGAAGAACCAAGCGTCCTATAAGGCTATTACAACACTCTTTAACTCCCATCTTATATTCTTCTTATGAAATATTAATGGATAGGTGATTACCCTTGAAGTAGGGCTTGGGCAATGGAGACAAGGAGATACCACGACTTGTATCATCGTTGAGAATCTGCACTATAGGCTTCAAATTATTTGTTGTGTCTTGAACAACAGTCTTGGATGTTGTAGAAACACGAACTAAAACTCTAGGTGGTAGTATAGGGTTAAGGAAGTCCCAAGGATACATTTGCTGATGCTCAATGTTCTTAAGAGGATTAATATGATTGATCGCAGTAAGAGGAAAAGAACAATGCAAGGCCGCCATTAGGGACCTAAAAATTCCCTCACAAACATTTCATAGAACACCCAAATATAAACCTAGGAAAAATACTTTCATATACATAAAAAATACAAATATATACCTAGGAAATATACAAAATTAATTAGTTTTTATTTAATTTACATGTATAAATATATGAATTAGTACGTACTCGCAAGTTAAAAGATGTAGTAGCAACTCAAAAAATTAAGTCATTGTCTGACACAACTTTAGATAAATATTTTTCTTCATCTTAAACTTTGATGTAGTATAACAATATCTATATTATTTATATTATATTATCAGTTATTCTTATATGGAGGTAAAATTATTAAGACGGGCCAGAAAAAAATACTACTTATTTCAATATGAAGTTTATTCTTAAATATAACTGGCCCAAATTGGGACTGGAATATTTTATTCTTATATAGATTATTCTTCTAGAGAGGTTTTACTGTAACAAGATGAACTATTACAGCTCTTGTGAGACACACAGTTGGAATAGAGGTCGTAACAAAGTAGATATTTTTTTTTCCAGGAGTATGTGAATGATGGTTATAAGGAAAAAAAAGATTACATGGACTGGTACAAAGAGTTCTCTCATGGTTATATCATACGTAGAGAACATTAATTCTCGTGCTCGGAAGAGGAAGAAAACTTCTACTTCCAACATTAAAGATGATTCTAGCATTTAAAGTTTGTTATAAGTATTTCACCTCTTTTATTCTCTTATTCTTTTATATACACTTATAAGTATGTTCTCCTCAATTGTACTTTTAATGAAAATAGGGGGAGAGAATGAAAATTCTCATCAAGGGAATATGTTGCACGATGGAAAAAGAAGAGGTGTTGACGCCTGATAACCGACATGGGTATATTGACTAATATACACACATTGAAATTGAATATGCCGCCACCATGTATGCTGAACTTAGTCACAAATTAAAGAAGTCTCGAGGTTCATCTAGACAGGAAAGTCAATGAGGTGCTCAGCAAAACCGAGGTCGTGGATGAGAAGATGTGTAAGTTTATATGAAACTTATTGGTTTATAGTTTGTTGGTAGACTTGAACTCAAGTTCTTTTATGTTTCTTAGGTATAACTTACTTTATTTTATTAGTTTGATGGTTTGTTAAACAATTTTATTTAGCAAGTTTGAAGTAGTTTTTTCTAAAAAAATTTAGAAGATTCGCCATGGTCTAAAGCTATCGACCATGACGACTTTTACTTCTGGAAAAGTTTAATTTTCCAAATATGAGAGTCATCATGTTCCAATTGTTGTAGGTTGACGACTCTGAAATTTCACCATGATGACTTTTGTGTTTACTATGAGGAATCCTGAGTGAAGAAAATAACAACACTCCGACCAAAATTTTCCAAAAGTTGTCATGGTTTGCTGGGGGCTACTATGATGTCTCTATTTGTATTACAACGAGAGTCGCCAGGGTCCATTTTTGCAGGTTGGCGACTCTAATAACCTGACAAGTTTATAACTTTTTTTACCAGTAATTAGAGTCTTCATGTTCCTATTAGCAAGTTGACGACTCTGAATAGATACCATGATGAATCTTTCATTTACTATGACGACTCTTGAGTCAAAAAATACCAATTCAGTCATATAGTGATGGGAAGTATTAGATCCTAGCTGAGATACAGGTTTATGTTGATCATCCTGTTGTTCAACTATTACAACCTACAAAGAAATCAGTTGTAAGATTACTTTATCAAACACCAAGGTAAGAGTCGTCATGGTCGATAAATACAAACCACGAGAACTCTTGGAACTTAGGAAAATAGTGGTGAAATAGCAATTTAGAGTCGTCATGGTCGATAGGTTCAAATCATGACGAACCTTGAAGATTTTTAGACGGAGAGTTTGCTACAAGAATCACCATGGTCGATAAATTCAAACCATGACAATTCTATAAATTATGGTAAATAGTGGCGAAATAGCAATTTAGAGTCCTCATGGTCGATAAGTTAAAACCACGTTGAATCTTGAAGATTTCCATACAAAATGTTTGCTATAAAAGTCGTCAAGATCTATAATATGACTATGATGGACCTTATATATTCTGGTCTGTCAGAGTCGTCAACCTGCTAAATTTGGACCATGGTGACTCTTGTAGCTTATATTTTATGGCCTGCTAGAGTCGTCAACCTGTTAAATCTGGAACATGACGACTTTAAGGATTTCTAAAGGGAGATTTGCTAAAAAGTCGTCATGGTATATCAATAGGACCATAAGGACTCTAAAAACATTTATTGATTTCGTTGACTGTTGTTGATGTTGGATTTTTGACAGAGGATAAAGCCTAAAATTATATATATATATATATATATATATATTTATGTCCGGTAGCATAAACATAGAATTGTATATATATTTATGTCATGTAACATAAATATGTACTTGTGTATTTTTCATTATGCAAGAGAATAAAAATATATCCAAATAGGTACTCATGCCTATGACTCTCTGTATATATGTATAACCGTGTATGTGTTTCACCCGGTTAAACTCAGAAAATATATATATACATGCACTGTAACTGTATAACTCTGTATTTTTTATGTATAAAATTCTCATAATACTACTAGTGCTTGTCGCAATACTCTCAAATGTTCTCTAATTTTTACTAAATAAATCTCAAGCTCCTAGATGGATTGCCCACTAGTGTAGAGCAACTTGGGTCTTCTCTAGTGCTATATCCCACAACTGAATTTCTAGAAATTGCTTTATAGCAATATACATAATCTCCTGAGTGATAGTGATTAACTATAATGCTTGTTCAAGCTTGTACCAAAAGCATATAACAAGTCACGCATGAACGCACCATGTGGAAGCATCCTAGTTGTGTCTAATAACCAGGTTAAGGTCACACCAAATACAAAGTTAAAATTATAATTAACCAAGCCCTAATGTTAGCAGAGCTTGAAGTACGCATCTACCAAGATGATCACGTCAAAATATAAATAATGGGTGAAGTACACAAAAAAAAACACAATTGTTTACCATGAATGATTGACTTTGTTTGATGCATGTTGTCCTTCTCACTGAGCCGGCCAAACTCTTCTTTTTTTGCATGACCAAGTTGGTTGGCCTCCTTGGTTGGTTGGCCAACTTTTTTTTTTCTTGGTTGGCCAAGTTGGCCAGCCCAAAACTGTCAAACCATCGTTGATGGCGTGTTTTCTTGCCTGACCGACTTGGCGAGCCCAAAACCGTGAAAACCTTCGTTAATTCACGTAGGCTTTCGCCAACTGTCGTCAAAAAAGTGTGTTTGTAGTCTATTTTATGTGGCTTATTATATGTCATATTATCATGACATAAATGATAATTTAATGGTGTAGTTATAAAATGCTTACATGTATAGTCTTATATTTTACATAAAATGATACATAATGTAAGACAAGCCTAAAATCCGTTATATATATATGACTTGTCATATGCGACTGTTTTTACGTTACATATTAGTTAAGACTGGCCACTAACGTCTTGGGATAGGATTTATGTGGTAAGTCTAAATTTCATGAGAATACGGCTTGCTACATGCGAGAGGCCACTGGCGTCAAACATGTTAACTTATCCTACGCAGCTGGCCATGCGTGGCTTACTATATAAAAGTTGACTATCAATGTTTGGCACAAGTCTGTCCAATTTTTGTGTCTGACCAACCTTTTGTGTTCGACTAACTTTTTGTGTCTGGCCAATTTTTTGCGTCTAGACAAGCACGCGCACCTGTGCTAGTCCACGCTCTTGTCACCCATACTTGTCATATTGCATGCGTTCGAACACGTGTGATGGGACATATGTAACCTGCCATATATGTTGTACCACTTCAACACTCATATAATTTTCCTTTTGTGTTCGACTAACTTGTTGTTTCTGGCTAACTTTCATGTCTGGCCAATTTTTTACGTCTAGCAAAGCGTGTGCACCTATGCTGGTCCACGCTCATGTCACCCATACTTCTCATATTGCATGCGTTCGAACACGTGTGATGGTACATATGTAACCTACCATATATGTTGTACCACTTCAACACTCATGCAATTTTTCTTCTACTCCTTCATGACTATTCATGACCTCACGCTGATGTCATGAGGCGTAGTACCTATCGCACTCAAAGCTAACGACTGGCATTATTTATTTACTAAGACATGTCAATACTGATTGACACGCCTGGGCTTTCACTGATCATCTAAGCTTTCCAGAGACTTGATATAAGGTCAAAATAAATACATATTTATTTTAGTCTACCTATGCTATGCAACTCTCACAAATATTATCAGACTCATCAAGTCTTGTTAGTCTTGACAAGCTCATCAAGACTCATCGGTCATGTCCATTTAGGCATATGACAAGCCGCAAATCAACTAATTGACTAAGAAAGTCACGTCTGACTTCATACAAGTATTACTTAACTCTACTAAAATCATACAAGACATCAAACATGCAACAGATAGGGGGATATAATTTAAGGTTTTGGTCTGGTGGTCTACGACATGTGGTGTAACAGTACACCCATTACGAGAAAGTGACATGACATGCGAACGGTTGAAAAAATAGAGGAATAGTGGGCATGTAACTGTCCGGTCTTCCCTGAAAATACGAACACAATTTTATCACTTCCACAATCTCTACTCCTCAACTACTTCACAACTTCTATTTCCTACGAGGTCAGTGTGTACAACTATTACTATAAATAGGTCATTCAACATATTCACAAATCGGAGAGGAGATAGACAGACAAAACTTGCGTACAAGTCTAACAAACCGAGTTTCTAAAAGGCTTCTCTCGGTCAAATACAGATAATTCTTCACATACAATAATACACATCAATCACACCACAAAGAGTCTTACACTCTGATCTCAATATTTCATCTTCTTCCCTCCCTAAGACCAACCCATTCTCCTCCTTTGCAGCTTAAGCCAGTTAAGAACGACCATTTTTCGGTTCAGGCCAGTCTTGTACGACTTGATCTATCGAAGCTAAGTACTTTTACAATATATTTTTTTCACCCCGAAACAACTGTGAACCAATACATGGGTCTCTTAACAACTTGTTTTTATTTTAAAAAAAAACTAGCCGTTCGGTCTTTAATTTATATAAAAAGGACTCTTCTTTCATCAAAGAATTTTTTCTAAACCTCTCAAACTTCTGAAATTGTTTCTTATTTCTTCCTCATCAAAAAAACAAAAACAAAAACAAAAACCTAGTTACTTGATGTGGTTTAGAAAGTGGTAAATAAAGGTTCGATTCTCGAACTTGTGAAGGTTACGATTTTAGAAAATATTAAACTTAATCTAAACTAATAAAAATTAGGAAAATAAACTAGAGAATATTTTTAGAAAATATGGAGAAAACTAGGAATCAGGGTTCAGTTATTTCTAACAATTTATGTGATTAATCATGTAATTCTTTTCAATAAATTAAGCTCAAATATTGCCAAAAATATGTTTCCTAAAAGAATAATTGTAAATCCTAAGCATGGGACATCAAGAGTAATTAACTAAGCATGACCCATCAAAAGAGAACACAACTATTTAATAAAAACCATTTTTTTTCTAATTTAAATCCATGCAAATAATAATAAAAGAATTATAAATAATTAATTAAAAATAGACTTACCACAAAAAATTGAGAGAAAAACCTCCTCCATTATCCCAGTAAATAGACTTAGCTCATGGTGAAGAAAACTTGCTCAAAAGATCTTTTCATTGCTCAAAATATTGATTACAAGGTTGAATAATAGTGTAACAGCTGAACAGCTACTTATATGAACGTTACAGAAATTGGTTCAGCCGTTTCAAAAGAAAATAAGCAACAGAGACGAAACAGTTGAAGCAGCTCAATATACGACAGTTCCAGGTTAGTGAACGACAGTTCCAGCGTTAGTGAACGACAGTTCGCTGGAGCTGTTTGTTCTTCACCTCCTTCTTCCCTATATGCAGCAGCAGAAAAGATAGTTTTCTGTTAACTTTTCCGGCGATTCTCCCCCCTGATTTACTTGGCTTTTCTTGGTATTTATAGGCTCTCCTAACCCTAGGGACTTCCCTTAATTGATAAGGACTCAAATAAGAGTCCCAATCAAACTCAAATTCTTGTTTCAAACAAACAGCGGCGTGATTTTTCTTCTCCGGCTACAACTCGGATTTTGAGCACTTTTCTCGGCGTCAATCTCTATTTCTTCACGTGTTTGATATTGTTTTGATCTCTACTTGCTTTTGGGTTAGATTGAAATACCAAATATCCCAAAAATCACGTAAAAGAAATCACCAGCAACTTCATTTTGATAACTAAATAGGTTCCCGCCAAAACTGAATTTTTGAAACGTGAAAGGGGTGCCCCAATCCAAAGTTTGGGTGCCTTTAACACTTGTCCCGGGTGCCTTTAACACTTTTTAAGCCAATTTTTCCACAAATCTTTATTCTTCAAATGTACCTACAAAAGCATAAAAACACGTAATATTTGCAAAATCGAATACTAACTTAATAGAAACTAAGGTGCAATCTAGACACTAAAATGTGTCTATCATTACTCCCTACACTACTGAAGAAGATGTTATCATTATTCTAGCATGTAAGTCGGTCACAAGCCATGAAGCTGATAGGTTGTTTAGAGGCAATCAAACAAATCAGAATCAAACCGATGATGAATTTTAGAACAATGTATTTATAATCTTTGTGACGTTAGACGGTAATCGAAACGGAAAATATTTTTAAAAAATTAGAAGTAGATTGTCATTATGTTCAATCGTGTGTGCCTAGCTTTCGGAGAACTTTTGGCTTTAGTTAGGGAAGCCCATCTAACATTGCCCGTTTATTTACGAGTGAGTATCTAGTTATTTGTTATTTCGAGAAAATCATACTAACTTATTATCCATATGTTTTTTTAGAATGAAATGACTGATTTCTGATATTTAGAAGCCAAAAGAAAAGTAGTTAATCATATGAAATGCTACGAAGTATGGAAAGATAACATAGAATTCAACCTAGATTGAACCATGATTGACTATATAGTTTAATGATGTTTTCGAATATAATACTCTTTAATGATGTTTTAGTCAGTATTGAAGTAATAACAATTGGCATTAAATAGAACCTAATCATATGACTGGTTATGAGTTTTTTTAAAAAGTCGCCATGCTATGATCTATGTGTCTTTTCCTTCAGTGTAATGCTATGAAATATGTTATGCATTTTTCTTTTTAATGTAATGTTATCACAAAATCCAAAATCAAACCATTTATAATAAAAGTTATCATGGTCTATAAAAACTAACATGACGGTGCTTATCTTGACTTGGACCAGCACGTTGGTCTCTCAATGATTAGTTTTTCCAAAACAAAACTAGCCATTAGGTCTTTAATTTGTTTAAAAGACCATTCTCTCAACAAATAATTTATTCCAAACCCTAATTTAAAGTTTCAAATTGTTTCTCATTTCTTCCTCATCAAGAAAAGAAAACCATGGTTACTCGCTACACTACTGAAGAACATGTTGTCATTGTTAGAGCGTGGGTGTAGATCACAAAGCATGATGAAATCTAGACGCTAACCTATATGAAAGCTCTTAATCTTTTTGGAACTGTATATTTATAGTTTTTGTAACATTAGACGGTAACCGAAATAGAAGATAATTCAAACTCATTAAGAAAAAATTCGATAAGCTCTTCCAAGAATTGGTTGATTTTAAAAAACAATTGTCCGACGTAAAGAAAAAATCATCCTATAATGTTTATTTGGAGATGAGTGAGTATCTTAATAAGTTGTTCATCAAATTAGATTTGTGTAATACTAATTTATTATTCATTTGTTTTTTCATAAAACTCTAGCTCTTGCCTGATATGAGCTTATCCATCACAAAGAATTCAAGCATGATGAATGCTACCAAGTCTTCAAAGACAATTGCTTGGATCTCAACCTAGATTAGATAATTTAAATGTAATGTTATGATCTATGTTAGGTCATTTCCTTCGATGTAATGATATGAAATATGGTATGCCTTCTCCTTTAAATGAAATGTTATTACAAAATACAAAATCAAACCATTCCTAAAATAAGCCGTCATGGTCTATAAATAGTACCATGACGACTTCAGTGCATACCCCTATTAATCAGTTAGAGTCGTCATCTTCGATAGTGACGGAGCCAAAAGTTCTGATTGGTGGGGCATACTGAAATATTAGTATGGTTGATTTATAAACTTTGGACAACAAATGGCTACCAGTTTTCAAAATTAAAATTTTTGTAACATTTATAGTTGTTAGAAAATAGTTAGTAACAATATAAATGTCACAGAGGTCTGTAGCATGAATAACTATGGAAAAATACGTTTTTGTAACATTTATAATTGTCATAAATTGACTATAAATTAAAAAACGCAAGATTTTGGGTGGGTCCTGTGTGGCTCCGCTCTTGATGTGCGATAAGTACAAACCATGACGATTCTAACGAATTTTCTGATAGATAATGTGGTTAAAGAGTCGTCATGGTGTACAAATAAGACCTTGATGTTCCTTATCGATATAACTAGTTACGAGTCGTCGAGGTAATATTTCTGGCAAAACTTCATGAAAAATCGTCATGGTAGAAAATAAAACCGTGTCGAATTTAAAGAATCATCATGTTTCAAAGATTTTGACCGTGACGACTTTTATCCTCTTACTTTGTATTCTTAAGATGATTTGACGAATATAACCAACAAATCGACCATTCGAAGACTAATAATACTTTACTTGAGTATTTTGAGCATTGAGTTCTTAATTTTAAACATTGGATTCTTGATTTGCGCTTTCATTTTTGGCTTCATATATTAATCGATCAACATAATATACTCAATCATTCAATCACTCATTTCTACAACCCCTAACTTTTCACTATTTTCCCCCTAAAACCTCCTCTTCTTCTTCTCTCCTTGTAAATTTTTCTTAATTTTAATCATAACTACAATCTATAGATTTTAGTTCATCTAATCTAATCTAACTTGATTAATATAACTAATCAAAATATTAAGCCTAATTAAATAAGGTTATTTTTATTATTAATAAAAATATTTAATTATAGGGATTTTAATTTAATATTTTATCTTATTTAACAGCCTCATTTAATTAGCCTAGCCCCCAGGCTTAAAAACCACAAAGGGTTGTGCTAAAAACTCTCTCCAGAAGCTGAAGGACGTCTTTTCCAAGCTGTGATTACTTGTAGCAGCAACCACATTTGGTAAAACTAAGAAGAATACTTTACTCAGAAATGTTGGGAACAAAGCTCCAACGAAAATTAATTATCCTTAAACTGAAGGTAGTCGCAAAATTTACAAGAGACTGGCATCAACTTTAGTCCTGCATATTAAAACAGAACAATGACAGTGCTGAGACCTATACGGAATTTCCATCTTTCCATACCTCACGCAGAAGTTGATATCTGATTGCATTCTGACCTTCATTTTTCTTTAGTTTCCAACTCAAAGTAACAGAACTTTGGAAGTTGTTAGGGATAATTGAATTCAGAGGTGAATCGAGTTCTTCAAGCTCGTCGTCACTAGTATGAGATTTTCTAAGAATAAAGGACCCACACCGCTTCAGCTTAGAGTCATTTTGAGCTTTTACTATATTGGCAAGTGACACTGGTTTAGGTGGAAAATAGGTTATCGGAATAGTATTGGCTGGGATACTTTCGATTGATCCTTCCACATCGTCAGTAAGCCCCTGAAAAGAAACCCACATTTTAAGAGAAAAACCAAAAGAGCGGCAAAGTAGAAGCCTTTGAAAATACAAACCTTCGAGTCAAGTGCTTCGAAAATGATTTCTGGAACCGAGTCAGGACAAAACTCATCCGGCACAAAGTTTTGCAAAATCTTATTGATTAAAGCTGCACCAAATGTAGGGCATACCTACACAATATAGATCTGAATGAGGACATGACGTAACTAAAACAGGCCGGAAACAGAAACAAGGAAACCAAACAGAATATACGGGTTCTAGGAGCAGACCTCTTTTCTGACTGACCCATCTAACAGCATGTCCTTGGGGAGCATCATGAGATCACTCAATGCACCAAGTAGATGAAAAGATTTGAACAATGATTCACATTCACAGTCGTCAAGCTCATTCCGAGCTTCCTTATCATCTTTACCCAATAGATCCGTTAGACATCTTGACCAGTTACCAATCTGGAGTTTGCAGCAGACAAACACACCAAAGAGGAAAGTGTAAGCTGCACAATTCTCCACATTTACATCTTTAACAACACTGACAGTAATGTATATATCAAGCTGTGTTCTTTGACTCTAGGGAGGAATGAAAAAATCACAACCAGTTTTGTATTATAACTTACAGCATTTTTTAGTTGTGCACCCAAACCAAAACTTGAGTTCCCAGCTGGAATAGGTAGGACGCGAGAATCACTAATGGGATCAGAGACAGGATCCGTTGGGCTATCATCAGCTGATTCACGAAGAATGGCATTGAACATGGCCATATCCAGTCTACCCACACACTGTTCCATTACCTGCACACATACACGAAAAAATTAATTACGTCAATAAAATGGGTGTAAATGCTATTCCCTATCTTTTAGTACCAGTCAAAAATTCTTAGTTCTTATCAAGTCCAATCATGTAATCAAGGAGTACAAAGAGCAATATATAATTTACACATCGCAAGACAAAGACAAACCAGTGCCAATAAGTCCAGTTTCCATGCCCATGTACCCAGCTAATTATCTAGGGAGATAGGTCTTGGGCCTGACTCAGTTATAGACAGATAAATGGAGTTCATAATTATAGTTACCAATCTAGGCAGAACAGGCAAGCAACCACACTCGTGTCCACCAGCTCGTACTGGACAAAGTCTTTCGTAGGCATCCTTGAATGCGTTTCTCCACAGGTCTAATGAATAGTTTACCTGCTCATCACCTCTACTTGCCATTTCATAAGAAATCTCATCATGTTCTTTGGTTGGCTTCTTAGGAGCAGACTGCATAAATGGTGTAAAGATCTGGAGACGGCAAAATGGGAGAGAAGTTAAAGAAAGAATTTTGTTAATGCAAATAAGAGGTTAAAGAATAATTAATACTGTAGAAGTTTGACCTGCCACCATAAAGACTCGATAATTCGAGAGAAGATCCAAGCTTCAATCTTCTCCAGTGCATATACAAATGTTTTTGAGTTCTCCCAGTCATCAAACTTCTTAGTAGAGAGAAACTTTTTGTCCTTGTTGACAGGACTGAACTCTCTCCAATTTGTTGGAAAGCTTTTATCCCATCCTTCTCCACCTCCATTATTTTCAACGCGCATTGAGGTAGAAACGGGTGGTCCTGAGTCTTCCACAAATTGGATGACAATATTTCTCAAGAACACTGAATTTGAGAGCCAGAAAGTTAATCTGTATTTGGAACATAGTAGAATCAGCAAAATGATTGAAGAAATGAGAAGGTAGTTTAAGAGGCAATTACTAATTATAGAGTAATATATGCTCTTAATTCATGCGCTGGAAATACAATTTTAAGGGGCTGACTCATGGCATGGCTCATTAAAGATACGAAATGATTGCAGGTTATACATACCTTGGGATATCACTTCCACATGCTTTTGCAACCAACGCTAATCCTGAAACCGCACTTTTAGCAGCAGTTGCTTTCCTTTCCTGTAGCTTTTGCTTACATGCATGAGTATATAGTCTAAAAAGGCGTCGAGCCGGAGCATGAACTTTATTTGCAGAACTCCCATGTTCAGCAGCGACTGAATAAAGAGAAACTTCAACTGCAGCAGCTTCTCTCAGCTCTCCTTCTAGCTTCTCTATTCTATGCTCTAAATGCTGTAGTTTAGTATCAGAGATACTGTTTCTACCTTCTCTCTGAACAACACCACTGTTTTTCCTTTCACTTCCATTGAAGCTTTTAGGACTGTTCTGACCCTCTTCTGAAATATCAATTTCCTTCACAACTTCCATAAACAGATTCTCGCTTGAAGAACCACGTCTCCTAGATGAATCCAGCGGTGATTGAAAAGACATTACAGGCTTTTGTCTATCGCTAATTAGCATATTACCCTTCACTTCAGCATCTCCAGAGTTGACTTCCTCCTGTCCATCGCCTCCATATTTTTCTTTCCTAAAACCAGTGTGTCTACCACTTACACTTCCAACTTCTTCTTGCCAACTTCTACATTTTGCCAAAGCTTTTGTATCTTTCCCAGGTTTATGCGCATCTAGATGATTAAATTCTTCTGTCAAATGCTTCACCTCTGGCTTTGCAGCCTCAAGTTTCAGAACTGTGTTCGCTACTATGTTTCTGGTTCCTGAACAATCCCACACTCCTTCTGATACGTTCTGCAACACAACCACCTGAAAGTTCAAATCTGACATGCCAGGTAAGTTGAGGTATGGGGCATCAAGTTACTGGTAAAGACATCTTACCAACAGGACAGCAGTACAGAAACCAAGATGCAAGGAAGACAGTCTGACCATTTGATCTAATTCAATTCAAACAAAATATTAGCCTAACTGTATACAGCAACTATTAATTTTACGGATTTGTTTGAACCTATTTCCTTCAACTGCGGATGACGCATATACATTCTACATGTGCTTTGTCAAATGAGAAACCAATACCCCTAGTGTACCTCATCTGTGTTCTAGCAATTGATGAACTGCCTAAGTCATGGATCTAAGAAAATAAATATTTCGGCATTTATTTTGCAAACCATACAAGCAATATAAGTAAGGTGTTTAGCAAAATGAGTATATAATCCTATGCCATTAGTCAGATTGTTAAAACAAGATTAAACATAATATTATCATTAGTACGGGATTCATAATGTGTTTATGAGTGCAAAAAATACCTCTTCATCTTGTGTTGGCAAGGCAGCTGGGCTAGTTGCCAAAGCAGAAGAAGAAAGAATCAACGATGAATGAGTTGAAACATCGTCGTAAGTGAATGACATGATCTCAGATTCTTCAGCATTTTCTCCACTAATCGACGCAGATACCAACTCATTGCTACTTTTGTTGCTAATAGATTCATCTTTAGACAAACTCTCCATTGACGAGGAGGAGCTGCCGCTATGTATATCAAGTGGTTGGATCTTCACAAACAAATGTGGCTGTATTGAATTCCTAAAGCTCCGTTTACAATTCATTGGAGAACTTACAACAACCTTGTCATTAAGAATACCATATTCAGACAGATCCACAACAGCAGTTCCTAACAACTGACCTCTGATTGTCTTATCTCTCCGAGGCTCATATAAATTAAACTCTAAGCAATGCTTCTGGAACGTCTCTCCATTCCCACCAATCTCTCTACACAGAGTAACAGGAATCTTAAAAGTCTCATTAAACTTGATTTTTCCATCCCCAATACCAGACCCAAGAGAAGGACTAACAGGTTTAGTAGACCCGGCATTTCGATCACCATTTTCCCATTGAATCAACACTGAGCGAAGAGACCGTAAAGATTGAGATGGTGGCCATGGTTTAATCTCTTGAATCTGAATAAGATACTCCGCTTGAATTGAAGAAGAACCTCCTTTGTGGTTCTTTGTTCTTTGCCCTTGAAGTACCATACTGCTGTAAAAAACTTGAATACCCTTAAACCCCTAAAATATGTATGTACAGCACTATTAACAATGATGCCTAACACTATTTTTACCTAAAACCCTTAATAAAGTGAGCATGTGACAACATTTAGTACAGAATGTGATAACCTAAATCAAGTTCTATTCACTGATTGATTCTGAAATGGTATGGATGTGTTTCCTTTGAGCTGAATCTCAGAACAGAAATCCTAAAACAAACAATAGGTTTTGCCAAAATTTCAGGTAGAGACTGAAGAAATAGAAATCTCTTAGAAACTATGAAATTAGAAGATAACCCAGATCATAAAGATCGAATCTTTTTTTCTGCAATGCATTTAGAACCATTAAACAAAAAACCCAGAAGCACCAAGCAACCTGGTAAGTACTAATATGAGAGAGAAGGGGAGTTGATCAAATTCAAAAAGAGTACCTTTGGCAGTAAAAATCCTAGTAGAAGAACAGAATTGTGGAGCACCAATGGAAGAGGATAATGACTCACTTAAGCATTATCTATCTCCCTTAATAAGAATTAAGAACTACTTATCTGAGTTTGTTTTTGTTTTTGGTTTGGTTTTGATAAAAGAAAAGGAAGAACTCGAAAACTGTGAATAAAGAAAAGAAAACAAATAAGAAAGAAAACAATGTAAACAGCAAGCAAAGTCTCTGTGTAAAGACTTAAGAGAGAGATCTGTTATCTGACATTGAAAACATCATTATCATTTTTTCGCTGAATAAAAAAGAAAACATGTTGGGAAGAAGACATGCGGCATTTTTGGCGCCATATGTGAGTAGGACCAGCACTAGAACTAGAACAGACCCAAGCTTCCAAAAGTAGTTCCATTTAATTTGGGTAGTTGTATTATAGTAGAGGAATCGGGTAAATGAAGAACCGAGATTATAAACAGTGGATAGAGATGAATTAAAAACCAGTCTCCGAATCTACCCTTAAGAAATAGTCCTGAAATGATAATCTCAGTGGTCGAGTATAATTAAAGTTTTTTTTTATTTTTTTTCTGTTTTCCTATCCAGTTTTTGAAATGAGAGGGGTTAAGAAGACCCTAACTAGTAAGACCAAAGAACAAGAAAAAAGAAAAAAAAAAGAAAAACCCAAACAGGAAAAGGACTCGGCTACATGGATCAACCATTAGTCCCTGCTCTGTTGCTACATATGTGAAAGTAAATTCTCCCGGCGGTATCTTCACACAATTTTCTTTAAGTCTTCGGCAAAAGAGCTTGGATCAACAACCACAAATTCTCCGTTTGGCTGCAGGCTAGCAACCCGGTCGGCTGCTCTGTTAGTTTCTCTGAAGGTGTGCTGGACGGAACAAGTAGAGAACTTGGTCCTTAAGCGTTTAATCGACTCCCAAACGTGATGACAGAACCACGGAGCCTTGGATGACTCATTCAAGAGGAGGTTAGTGACATTCATTGAGTCTGTTCTGATAGAGACTCTGGGATAGTGTTTATTAACAGCCAGCTTAAGCCCTGCTTCCACCCCTTGGAGTTCATGAAGAGTAATATCCACGGGTCTTGTGCTCCCAGCAACTGCATCCAATGGTTCTTCATTCTCGTCTCTGATTATAGCCCCAAACCCAGCAGTGGCATATGTGAGAGAGCCATCAGTATTAATTGCTACCTCCTCAGCATCAGGTTTGATCCAGGTGTAAGCTAGATGCCTAGTGGCAGTGAAACTTGAGTTTAAATTCCACATGGAAGACAAGGCTCTGTTTTCATTATTATCAGGCATATTGCAAGAGCAGGATGCCATCTTGAGCTTAACTTCCTCCACAATTCTGTAAAAAATCTGATCTGGAGAGAGATTCTTTTGGGTGAAAATTCTTCTCTTCCTTTCGCACTAGATGTGGTAGATGAACGCATTGAAGCACAAATTCCTAGTGGTGCCTACTTCCTCTGTACCTTTCAGGTGAAGAACACACCACTTGATCTTCCTTTCCCAGTATGAATGACCAATACCTGTTAACCCCATCAGCCTCAGCAGCCTGTTCCAGATGGTGTTGGCATAGAAACAGTCGAATAGCAGGTGGAAGTCATCCTCCAGCATGAGGTTATACATTACGCATATATGATCTACATACATGCCCCAAGATAGAAGCTTGAATCTTGTCTTTAGACCCCTGTGAAGAGCAATCCAAGCAACAAAGCAATGCCTCGGGATGCAGGGAACCAAACCAGTTGGTGTCAGTCAGTATAGTTCCTATGGATCCTGAGAGCATTATAGGTGTCCTTGAAGGTGTACTCACCAGAAGAACCCGTTGTCCAGACAATTATGTCTTCTGTGAGAGGGTCAGTTCTCAGGTTAATGATGTCCAGAGAGGTGTTGCCTAGAGCACTGACAGGTTAGGTGACAGCGTCCATTCACCATTTACTAGGCAGCTACTAACCTTTGCTTCAGCATGGTGGAAGGTATCATAAGACATCTGAGGAGGAAACATGCTGAGAAGATTACCTTGAGTGAGCCATTTGTCTTTCCAGAACTTGGTGTTATCCCCATTACCAATCAGATGGAGAATGAACTTGGCAGCCTTATCTCTGTGCTCAAGAATACGTCTTCAGCACCACGAGCAGTCTGTAGGCGCCTTTAGATGCCAGAAGTCTTTGTTCTTTATGAGGTTTTTATTGACACACTTAACCCATAAGGTGTCCTTCTTGCTATCTATGTCCCAGATGCGACGAAGATTGGTTGCTGAGTTTGTAGTCTCGAGGCAACGGATACCCAGACCTCCTTCCTTATAGGGCTGGCAGATTGTGAACCACTTTGATTGCTGGATGTTTGTGGATTAGATCAATTCCTGCCCACAGAAACTTCCTGAAGATAGCATTAAGACAGTTGATGGGTTTTTTCGGAAGAACAAAACAGGAAGTCCAGAAAACCAACATACTACTCAGGACTGCCTTTATGAGCAGATCTCTACCAACGAAAGATAAAGCCCGATCTTTCCAAGTTTTAATTCTGGTGATAACATGGTCAATAAGCGGAAGACAATCCAAGTGAGTCAATCTGGTAGACAGCAAGGGGAGGCCCAGATACCTAACAGGAAGATTACCAACTTCAAACCCAAAAACAGATTATATGTTGAATGCATCATTACTATTCACCGGGGATAATAAGATGTTACTCTTGTTGTTATTAAATACTAACCCGGTCCTAGCAGAGAAGGTAGTGAGGGTTGTGGCTAGTGAGATAGCAGACAGCATGTCACCCTTCATGAAGACCAAAAGGTCATCCGCAAAGCAAAGATGCGTGACAATTGGATCCTTACATTTATGGTGAAGAGTGAATAAACCCAAGGTAACTTGTTTGAGCATAAGAGAATTAAAAACTTCCATGAGAAGGACAAATAAATGAGGAGATATGGGGAAACCTTGACGAATACCTCTTTTCCCTTCTATGTAGCCGTGGACAGAGCCATTTACCATGATTGAGAACTTAGGGGAAGTGATGCACATGCTGATCCAGTCTATGAACTTCTTAGGGATTTTGAACTTCTTCAAAGTTATAAGAAGGGCATCCCACCTTATGGAGTCATACACTTTTCTAAGGTCTATCTTCATTGCACATCTGGGATTGCCATTATTCCTGTGGTAATTCCTTAGCAGCTCATGAGCCAGCATGATATTATCCTGTATGGATCTTCCGGAGATGAAGGCAGATTGGCAAGGAATAACCACCTTCTTCACAACATGCTTAAGTCTGATAGAAAAGATTTTGGCAATGCACTTGTATATGACATTGCAGCAGTCTATAGGTCTGAAGTCATTAAGGGAAGAGGCATTAGATATCTTGGGAATAAGAGCCAGGATAGTAGCATTTACCTCTCCCATAAGTTTGGCACTGGCAAAGCAGCTTTTGACAGTTTTAATAAAATCAGTTCCAACTATCCTCCAGCAGCATTTGAAGAAGTAGGAGGAGAAACCATCCGGCCATGGAGCCTTGTCCGAGTTTATAATCGAAAGAACATGGATAATCTCATCATTTGTAATTGGTTTCACCAAATCAGAGGCATCTTCCTCAGAAGCAGTATGAAGAAGATCTATCTGGTCCCAGGCATTGAGATCGATGGGGGTAACTGAGTGTTGGCCAAAAAGCTCAGAGTAGTAAGCCACACATTCCCTTGCAATATCTTCATCAACAGTAAGTTTGTTGCCATTCGAACCATAGATAACTAAGATTATGTTCCTAGCTCTTCTCTCCATGATAGATTTGTGGAAGTATGGAGTATTGTTGTCCCCTAGCTTTTTCCACTGAATCCTAGATTGATGCTTCTTCAAAGATTCTTGTTTGTCTTGCCTTCCTAGAGAACTCCTATACTGCCTCTCTTTCAGTATTTATGGTGATGGGGCACATGGGAGAGATTTGAAGAGCTTTCTGGACATTGACCATGTTAGTCTTAGCATCTGCTACTTGTAACTCAAAATTTGATAATCTTCTTTTCTTCCAAATGGACAGGTGGGTCTTCACATTCTTTAGCTTGGTGAAAAACCTATACATATGCGTTCCCTGAACAGGGGAGCTCCAAGCTGATTCAACAACATCGATAAAATCAGTTTCTTCAGCCCATGTGTTATAGAATCTAAAAGCTTTAGGGCCCGTCCCTCTACCAGAAAAGACACTAATCATCATAGGGGAGTGGTCAGAAATGCCACTGGTGGAGAATTCACACATCAGTCTTTGCCATTGTTACAGAAGATTTGTTGATTGCACAGGTATTGAGTTAAGATTGTTGGATAATAATCTTCCTGTAACAGAGAAACACAAACAACAGAGAACTTGAAGATGATTAAGGGAGGGTTAGAAATAAACAACACACACACTCAAGCACAGAGAGGTGAAGTCGCCTGTTCAACAGACTGCCCTTAACTCAATATTTGCCAGGTACACCTTCAGGAAGATGCTGCTATACCTTTTAAGTGACAAATTTGAATTCAGGATAAAATCACCTGATACCAACCCAGCTAGCAAAGCTCGTTGGTCCGTTGTGAACTTAACAGTAGATGAAAAAATAAGAATGTAAACTATTGCGCACAACAAAGCAGGAAGATGGTGAAAAGTCGTCAGGACAGTGGCTGCGACTGGGGTAAACGAAAACCTTAGTATTGTTGTTCTTTTATAGGAGAAGTAAACCTTTGAGTTTTAAAACGGTGAAAAAATTTATTTTGAAATATTAAATCCCCATTAAAACAAAACGTTAAGATTTTTTAATTAAAAAATATTTATGATTTTATTTTTCATTTAATTCAAAACGGTAAAATATTTATTTTTAAGATAAACCCGTTGAATATTTGATGGATACACGTGTGCACTCGCAGGCACTCGCAAGGCACACGCAAGGCACACGCCAAGGCTCACACCAATGGTCACACCAAGGCTCGCACCAATGGTCACACCAAGGCTCGCACCAATGGTCGCACTAATGGTCGCACCAATGGTTGCACCAAGGGTCGCGCCAAGGACTCACGCAAAAGCACACGCAAGCTCCGCAAGCCCGCGGTCCGCGGTGCTTCGGTGCGAAGCACCGCACATGTGTGCATTTGCCCACTAGTCCATTTCCTAAGTCCATATCCAATCCACTAGTTCTTTTTCCTTATATAAAACGTTTGTGGTAAAATGCATGAACTTCCTCCTTGGTTTGCCCAATGTGGGACAACCAAAGGTTTCTCATTCACTAAGAAGTGAAAATGGATGGCTATAATTCCACCCAAGTTTGGACTAGTGATCCTAACACCCATCAAGTTAATTATAGTAACAAAATTATTTTAAGTAATAAAATCTTAATTTTAGCATTAAACCATTTTTATTTCCAACAATCCCCCACATGAATGACGAAACCGAAAAATCGGAAAAACGAAAAAACGAGAAATACCTCTTAAGCAATAGGTGACCATTTGGAATTGAACCTTTGCTTAGTGAGAAGCACCGGAACTACTTGATGGTCAGTGAACGTGATGTCTTGAACTGCCATCATTTAGTGTAATTCTTCAATAACTCCTTACGCGAGATATCTCTTAAAATGCTGTTAAGTTCACGCCGTTGTGTCTGTTTTGGCCCTGGACGTATCCCGTTTCTCAGAATGCTCTAGAGAATCAGCTCAGTTCTCATAGGAAGCGACCCACTTCCTCATTCAGATAGGTGAGTTCTATCAAGAGTGTTAACTGCTACACCCCATTTCAATCTTAAATTGAAACGATAGAACTCATTAAGACTTTACTCTAAGTCATCCTCACTTGCAGTCACACTATCACGTCTACACCATAGGGAAGGGACAGAGAAAATAATTCTATGATAATGCTTAATTTTTACCCGCCACAAATTAGTTGTCTCATTCAAAACCTTGATCTTGGGATCTCCAGTCAGCAAGGTTGAGTATCCTTCATGGCAAGTTTTAATTGATGAGCTTAAGTCCCATCCCCCTCGATGCATTACTAACTATCTCCTTGGACAAACCTTTCGTCAAAGGGTCCACGATATTCTCCTTAGACCTCACAAAGTCAACAGAAATAACGCCAGTTGAGATTAGTTGTTTTAGAGAATTGTGTCTTCTCCTTATATGAATAGATTTTCCATTATAGTTGTTGTTTTTAGCATTAGCTATTGCAGCTTGATTATCACAATGTATAGATACAGCTGGCACAGGCCTATGCCATAGAGGAATATCTTCTAAAAAGCATCTTAGCCAAGCGGCTTTTTCTCCTGCTTTATCTAACGCTATAAACTCGGATTCCATAGTGGATCGAGCGATATAGGTCTTTTTGGAACTCTTCCAAGACACTGCTCCACAGCCTAGAGTGAAAACGTATCCACTCGTAGACTTAGACTCCTCTGAGTCTGCTATCCAGTTTGCATCACAGTATCCTTCCAGAACAGCAGGGTATCTCTCATAACTCAACCGAAAGTTTAAAGTGTATTTAAGATACCTCAGCACTCTGAAAAGGGCATCCCAATGCTCTTGTCCTGGATTACAGGTATACCTACTTAGTCTACTCACTGCATAGGCAATGTCTGGTCTCGTGCAGTTCATTAAGTACATCAGACTTCCTATGACACGTGAATATTCAAGTTGCGAGACTCCATTGCCTTTGTTTTTCTTGAGTCTACAAGAAGGGTCAAAAGGAGTACTTGCTGGTTTACTATCAAACTGGTTAACTTTCTTCAGAACTGACTCAACATAATGAGATTGACTGAGACTGAAGCCATTAGACTCCTTTCTAATTTTCATCCCTATGATTACATCAGCAGGACCTAAGTCTTTCATGTCAAAGTTCTCATTCAACATGTTCTTAGTGGAATTAATGATTTCTAAGGTTGTACCTAGTATAAGCATATCATCAACATACATGCATACCATAACACAAGCATCGTTGACAGATTTAGTGTAAACACATTTGTCAGCTTCATTTATTTTAAAACCACTAGAGAACATTACATGATCAAATTTTTCATGCCATTGTTTAGGTGCTTGCTTCAAGCCATATAAATACTTTTTAAGTCTACACACTTTCTTTTCATAACCCTTCACCACACAACCCTCGGGTTGATCCATATAGATTTCTTCATCTAATTCACCATTTAGAAACGCAGTTTTTACATTCATTTGATGTATCTCTAGGTTATGGATTGCAGCAATTGCAATTAGCAACCTAATTGAAGTAATTCTAGTGACAGGTGAATAAGTGTCAAAGAAATCTACACCTTCTATTTGTTTATAGCCTTTAGCTACAAGTCTATCTTTATATTTTTCCACGGTTCCATCAACCTTACGTTTTCTCTTAAAGATCCATTTACAGCCTATGGTTTTGCACCCCTGGAGGTAAATCTACTATTTCCCAGGTTTTATTCTGAGCAATAGAATCCATCTCACTAATAGTGGATTCTTTCCACCATGGAGCTTCAGACGAAGTCATGGCCTCTTTATTGGTTTGTGGATCAGTTTCAACTAAACAGGTAATGAAGTCTGGCCCAAAAGATTTTTCTAATCTAGGTCTTTTGCTTCTTCTTGGCTCATAAACAGGTTCATCTTCTTCTACCGGTAATGAATGGCTAAAAGAAGGGACATCTAGAGGATCTACACGTATCACGCGAGATTCAGTTTTCATTGGAAAAACATTTTCAAAAAACGAAGCATCTCTAGATTCCAAAATGGTGTTCACACCAATTTCCGAGTTATCGGAACTCACAACCATAAATCTATAGGCAGTGGTATGCTCGGGATATCCTAGAAAGACACAATCAACGGTTTTAGGTCCTATTTTAGTCCTCTTAGGTGGAGGAATAGAGACCTTGTCTAAACACCCCCACACTTTGAGGTATCCATAAGAGGGTTGTTTGCCTTTCCATAATTCATACGGTGATTTTTCTGTTCCTTTTAGGGACACTCTGTTCAGGATATAACAAGCTGAGAGGACGGCCTTCCCCCACAAGTTCGCCGTTAGTCCTGAACTGATTAACATGGCATTCATCATCTCCTTAAGGGTTCGGTTTTTCCGTTCAGCCACACCATTAGATTGTGGTGAATAAGGAGGAGTTACCTCATGAATAATGCCATGTTGCGCACAAAAGTCTCCTATAGGGGTTACGTATTCACCCCCACGATCAGACCTAACCGTTTTAATGGTGGTATTCATCTGGTTTTCTACTTCTAATTTATATAATTTAAATGCTTCAAGAGCATCATCTTTTCCTTTAAGCAAGTAGATATGACAGTATCTAGTACAATCATCTATGAAGGTAACAAACCATTTTTTTCCACCTCTGGTTTGGATTGATTTCATATCAACTAAGTCAGTGTGAATTAACTCTAAGGGATTAGAAACTCTGTTGACATTTTTCTGAAAAGGCTTCTTAGCATATTTTGATTCTACACAAACTTCACATTTATGTTCATATTCCAAATTTAATTTTGAAATGCAGCCAGATTTTGCCAATTTGTTCATTGAATTATAATTTACATGACCAAGTCTACCATGCCAGATATTCAATGAGACAACAACATAAGAAGAATCAACTTTATTAATTTCAGTAGAGTTTACAGATAATTTGTAAAGGCCCTCAGCCTTATAGCCCTTTCCCACAAAGTCCCTACCCTTAGTGATAATCACTTTTCCAGACTCAAAAACAATTTTAAAACCCTTGTCATCTAGCACACCACTTGAAACGAGATTCTTGCAGATGTCTGGTACATGTAACACTTCATTCAATGTGAGGATTTTCCCAGAAGAAAGCTTCAGCGAAACCTTTCCTTTTCCTGCAACTTGTGCTGCAGAAGAATTACCCATATAGAGTTTTTATCCCTCTCCTACTGTCTGGTAGGAGGTGAACATATCCTTGCTTCCGCAGACATGTTTGGTAGCTCCAGAGTCTACCCACCAGTCCCTCACATTGGTAACTAAATTCACCTCAGACACCGTGCCAGAAAATTCATTTTTACTACTTTCAGCTAGGTTTACATTTTTTTTCTTAAAATTCACATCTTTGCGTTTTCTACAATGCATTTCCATATGGCCAGACACACCACAGACATAACAAGCTCCCTTAATCTTACCAATAGCAGACTTTGGTTTTTGAAATTTACCTTTTCCTTGAGGGCCAGGCTTGCGCTTGTTGTGGTCCAGACTGAGAGTGGCAAACTTGTGTTCGATCACATGAGCTTTGTTTGACATGTCTCTTGCAGAAGAAACATTCTTGTCCTTTGAACACAGCAATTCTTCAACTTGGATTTTCTTGCCCAATTCTATCATAGTAATCTCACCAGTTTCATGCCTTAGTCTTCTCTTGTATTCGGCCCATGAACTTGGTAATTTTTCAATCACAGCAGAAACTTGAAAGGTCTCAGAGATTTCCATTCCTTCAGCAATGATTTCATTTATTATTTTTTGCAACTCCAGAAACTGATCAACTACAGACTTGTCATTCATCATCTTGTATTGCAAAAAGCGTGCAACCAGGAATTTTTTATTTCCTGCGGTTTTTGCTACATATTTTTCTTGCAGTGCAGTCCATAAATTTAAAGCAGTAAAATTCTCTTTAGCATTATAAAAATCATACAGAGAGTCTTCAAGGCAATTTAAAATATAATTTTTTGCTAAATAATTATTTCTCGTCCAAGTATCCTTTTACTTGGATGATTCAGGAGTATCCAGAGCTTTGTCATACGGTTTCAATACTACTTCATCAAGCATGTGGAAACTCAGGAAAAAGAGCATCTTCGATTGCCATCTCTTAAAATCCTTACCAGAAAAATTCTGAGGTCTCTCAACATCAGTCTTTGCCATTGTTACAGAAGATTTGTTGATTGCACAGGTATTGAGTTAAGATTGTTGGATAATAATCTTCCTGTAACAGAGAAACACAAACAACAGAGAACTTGAAGATGATTAAGGGAGGGTTAGAAATAAACAACACACACACTCAAGCACAGAGAGGTGAAGTCGCCTGTTCAACAGACTGCCCTTAACTCAATATTTGCCAGGTACACCTTCATGAAGATGCTGATATACCTTTTAAGTGACAAATTTGAATTCAGGATAAAATCACCTGATACCAACCCAGCTAGCAAAGCTCGTTGGCCCGTTGTGAACTTAACAGTAGATGAAAAAATAAGAATGTAAACTATTGCGCACAACAAAGCAGGAAGATGGTGAAAAGTCGTCAGGACAGTGGCTGCGACTGGGGTAAACGAAAACCTTAGTATTGTTGTTCTTTTATAGGAGAAGTAATCCTTTGAGTTTTAAAACGGTGAAAAAATTTATTTTGAAATATTAAATCCCCATTAAAACAAAACGTTAAGATTTTTTAATTAAAAAATATTTATGATTTTATTTTTCATTTAATTCAAAACGGTAAAATATTTATTTTTAAGATAAACCCGTTGAATATTTGATGGGTACACGTGTGCACTCGCAAGGCACACGCCAATGGTCACACCAAGGCTCGCGCCAAGGCTCGCGCCAAAGCACACGCAAAAGCACACGCAAGCTCCGCAAGTCCGCGGTGCTTCGGTGCGAAGCACCGCACATGTGTGCATTTGCCCACTAGTCCATTTCCTAAGTCCATATCCAATCCACTAGTTCTTTTTCCTTATATAGAACGTTTGTGGTAAAATGCATGAACTTCCTCCTTGGTTTGCCCAATGTGGGACAACCAAAGGTTTCTCATTCACTAAGAAGTGAAAATGGATGGCTATAATTCCACCCAAGTTTGGACTAGTGATCCTAACACCCATCAAGTTAATTATAGTAACAAAACTATTTTAAGTAATAAAATCTTAATTTTAGCATTAAACCATTTTTATATCCAACATTACTATATAAAAGAATTTCACCCACATTGCTATCATTTCTGATGCTGGATTCTGATAGGGAAAAGTCTCTAAAGGTTGGGTACTCGAGACTCAGGACTCCTACCAAGTAAGAACATTTTCAATGGGTGAACGTTAACTTCCTAAATAATTATTTGGGATATACTTTCTCCGTCGTCACCTATTTATTTTTAAATTTTAGCTCATTAATATGTGATCTATTTCAATTAAAAAGGGTACATTTTAAAAATTACTATTTTAATTGATTATTGCTAATATAAGATATACGAATAATTTGATAATGATGTTTATATTCATTACGTAGGTGTTTTAAATGTTTAATGATATAAAGTTACAAATATCCGTGATATTCGTTTCTTAATTTTACTAATTATTATCCTTAAGGTTATCATCGGAAAAAAAAATACTTAAACATACTCTTCTTTTCTCCTTATTTTAAGAATTACATAGTTTTAAACTAGATCATCTATTAATGGAACGAAATGAATACTAATTTAATTTTTATCTAAAATTTTTCTCCAACCGAGGTGTAAAAAGAGAATATAAAAATGAATTGGAGAACTGTCAATACTACATCCTTTATAAAATCCTCTGGTTTCAGAGGATCTCTTTAAAAATGTGAATAATATCAACCACGTTTTGGTATTTTAAATAGAAAACAATACTAGTTGACCAATAAGCTTTGTACGTGTGGCCAATTTTTTCAATGGAAATGAATCTCATTCGAGATGATTTAATCCTACTTCCTACAACTAAGAAAATTTTGGTTTAATCTCTTCAAATAATGTTCTTCTCGACATCCACAGGAAAACAAAAACCGGAGAATCCTTTAAAGATGTTCTAAACTTGCAATGCTTTTGGACTAGCTTTGGACGTGGATACATAAACCGAGCAAGATAGACTTGCACATCAAAGATATCGAGCTGGTATTTTTGTATTTTCCTTGGGATTTCTTTTTTTTTTTTACTTAAATTTTTTTTTGTGTACTACTCCTTCTGTTTTAAAATAATAGATAAGATTATTATTTTTGGGTATGTCAAAAATATGCTTATTTCCATAAATGGAAAGTCAAATGTTATAAGATTACTACTTTACACACATGTGGACCACTTCTCTCTCCAACTTTTCTCTCATGTTTTATTATTTAAACACAAAGGTGTCATCCCCAAGGATAATTAAGGAAAAAACACTAAAAAAAAATAGTTCAAATGGTTGTTCTTTTTTATTTTTTATGCTAAACCAAACAAGCCTATCATTTTGAAACGAAGGTAATGCATCGGAAAACCGACTTTGTTTTACCGCAAGCGCACAGTGTCGAAAGATGTAGACAAGAGCAAATACGGTTCGTTCCCACGAGGAGTTTATATTAAAATTATTAATAATATTTTTATTAGGTTTTTTTTAATAAAGAATTAAATTAATGAGTGAATGGAAACTATTTAATAAAGTTTGAAAACAGTAAGAGGAAAACGTTAAGGTTTCGGGAATCCGTTGTAGATTAGGGTTTAATTGCGTTTGTCACAAAGGGTCTCGATTTTACTCATGTAAAATAGTAAATCTAGCTACTAATACACGGAAGATTTTTCGTTTAAGAATCGAAGAAAGAATTTTCAAAAAGAATTATTTGTTCTCAACCTAAGGTAGAATTTCGAAGTACTAATTATACGTGGCATAAAGAGTCAAAGAATATTCGTAAAACGGTTTAAAGTAGGGTTTCAACGAGTTCCTCTACTAATCAAACGATGTACTATACGTGGCATAGAACATGAAAAATTATTGAGAAGGATAAAACGTTGAGAGAGAGACAAAACATTAACATTAAGTTTTTATAATTGAAAACCCTAAGTTTGAAACACAAAAAAAATCATCTCTACAAGTTCATCCTTTCGCCCTAACAACGGAATTAGCCCAACATGGCTTTCTCAAAAGCCATGAAAATTAATTAATAAGAAGAAAACATAAAATAACTCGGTGTCTTCAATTCATCGTCAAAAGTGTCTGCTCCCAATCGCCTATGTACAGGTCTGTACTTGAGGTCTTCGTCAGAGCGTATCCCTCTATCTGTCTGTTTGTCTCCGGGGGGCTCTTCTTTATGTGTGCTTAAGGCTATATATAGCCAACCAAAAAGAATCTGTGTTTGTCAAGAACTAAGAAGTGGTGAGAAGAGTTCCCTGGATTGCCGCTCAAGTTTTTGTTTTCAAAAACTCTTCCCTAACTTCTCGGCCAACCATTGTCAATTGTGTTTCCTATCTTAACTCAAAACTTCCCTAGAAGCAACAAAACTTTCTCTTCTTTTCATCTGTTGATCCCTGGCATACTCACATCCAACTCTGAACCAACAACGACCTCCATTAATTCTCAACTGCCACGGTCTCATTTCCATCCACTACCAGCCCTATCCTCGATCCAGACTCATCATATACCCAAACCTAAACATCACAGGCTTCAATCCATCTCCATTTTTATCGATCTCTATCCAACTGCCACTGTTAATCTCTCGAGTCCCATTATTTTTGTTTCTTTTCTCAACTGATCTTAACAACGAAATCAAGAACTTTCCATTCACAAAACCACCATTTCATTGACCTCTTTTTCTCACCGCCATCAACAGCTAACAACCACTTTGTCACTCGAACACTGCCAACACTTCTTCCAAACATCATCATCGATCATTAACTGCCAACAACTATCACTCACTTCCAATACCCATCATCGACAGCAACACATCAAGTCCTTCTCTAAAATCAGGAAATAGTTTATCATTACCGATCAAACTGCCGTATACTCCTTCTCTGCCATCGACCATCAATATTGAATCAACATAGCATCACTCGACAGGAAATCCACTACCCAAATACTCGAGCTCTGCCATTATCTCAACTATCAATCACCCGGTGTTTATCTTTATCTTCGGTCTGGAATTTGGGAGAAGATGGTGGATGCCCTTATCCAGTGGTCTGGTGTCATTGTTACTATTCAAATAATGGTATCCCCTTAGTAACGCTCGATGGTGCCTTTAGTAATTCCGTGCGTCGACACCTTTCGTAACTTTGACTTGCTTCAAAATCCCGTGACTTTCTCATATGGAGTCAGAATGACCTCGTTCTTTCGTCGTTGGCTTCATAATTTAATTCTATACAAGATGGAGAGTAGAAATCCTGGAATAGATTGAGTTCCACTGGGTATTTGGAAATTCTTCTCTTGTAAAGCTCTATTTCACTTGTTTCAGAGATGTAACCTAATAAAACACGTAAACTACAAAAGTAATAATAACACATAGTAATTTACACAAAATCTAGCAAATAAGTATAAGGAAATAATAATTAAAATATATAAATTATTCACTTATCAAATTCCCCCACACTTGCCTTTTGCTATTCCTTGAGCAAACTACAAAGCTAAACTAATCTAAAATACAACTCCCTTTCGTTGAGGAAACGGTTGCACTTAGCACTTATCAAATTCCCCCACACTTGCATTTTGCTAGTTCATATTTTACCAGTATTTACATGAACCACTACATGAACTAAAGAGAAGGGTGCAACTGAAGATGTATTACTATCTTCACTGTGGAAGCTGATTACTAGATTACCGTCAATAAATTGATATGAGTATAGATGTGTGCAAAATATTCGCAGTGGAAAAGATGAATTCTCCGCAAGGCACACTAAGTGGTGTCCTCGTGTCAACGTCAATAATTTATGAGGGATAATAGTAGATCCATCAACTTATCTGGAGAAAATTCCCATTAAAGGTTTGCATTGGACAATATATAAATCAGCTGCCATAAATGATCAGTACCTATGAAGTTTGTATGTAACTCAGATACAATATGTACTGGGAGGAATAAAAAAATTAATATCCCCGAGGAATTTTATCCAATTTGGTGTTTTTTCTTTGTGTAATTTTTTACATCATATCTCTTGACTCTTTTTGTAAAGGGTATGATCATGTGCTTCATTGCATAATTGTAAACCTTTTTGTTCCTATTAATTTTAAACCCAATTATCAGCTTTTTATTCTTTCTTCTGTGTTATTTCTTATGTATTTAGTGATATTTATATGCAAAATATTCCACTTAAATAACACGTGCACTTTATTAGTCTAGTTAACGAGATGTGTTTTTATTTATTATTTTATGAAAAAGACAATATATTAAATTAACTCAAATAGTTCATCAATTTAGTAATTTCTTTTTTATATCAAATACATTTGAAATTATAGAGAATTTTTGAACTTGTATTTGTGAATAAGTTGCCATGTTTTGAATCTTTTGAATCCTCGTTGCTTTTTCTCTTTTGTCTTTCGTCGAGTTGTATTTTCTGTTTATATAGTGAACTCGTGCTTGGGAAGCTTTTCCTTAATCGATATTGCTTTGTTGATGGAGTTTTTCGCTGTCCAAGGGACCTTTATACTTTTATTGTTGACAAAATCTGCAAGTTGTTTACAGTCTGTTACAATCGAAACAGTCGAAAGTATATATTCACGTAGTCGTCTGCTTGTCTTGAATAGAGCTTGTGCTTCCGCATGTAGTGCTGAGGAGGCCCAACCCGAACCTGCTGTAATATTGAGAAATTCTCTTCTTGTTCTGTCGAGAATACTATAAATAAATATCCCATTGAAAGGTCTTCCTCTTTGAAAGAAGCGTTAATAAATATGATCCAGTCTGATTTTTACCGATTCCATGATGGACTGCAAGGTGTAGTGGTTTGTGGATAGGTATTTGGTTTACATAAACACTTTACATAAGCTTGAAGGTGTTTTTTTATTTGTTTTATCACAAAGATCGGGTTAGGCGATATTTTTTCAACAATAACTGAACATCTATGTTTCTATTAAACCACAAAATGGTAGAAATTTTACTTGACCACTGCATATAAGTTTTGGATGAAATCCAGTTCTCTACCTAGTCACTTATAGTTTCCGACGAGTTATCTGCTGTAACTGAGACTTAGGAAAAGAAAAATCATATTGCTCTTGAGAAAGGACATTCTAAGAATAAATGTTTTTCAGTTTTCTGAGTTTGGGAATTACATAAAAAGCAGTTTGGGGGGAGATCGAGGATATAGATTGCTAGTCTGCTTGAGGTAGGGAGCGCCTCACTTACTAATTTCCATATGAATAATCTTATTCTCGGAATAACTTGGATAGACCAGATTTTTCCCCATTGAAAATTTATGTTCTTGTTCGATAGTTGTTTAACTAGGAAATTATACACATTTTTAACATTGAGTGTGCCAGACTCATGATATTTCAATCTTATTGTATCTGGGTAGGAGATTTGTGGAGTCATGGTTAAAATTTTTTATTTTTTTTTCGTGCGGAATGAATTCTTTTATTGTTGAAGAGCCACAGTTTCATTCATCTGTGATAAGCTCCTTAACCAATTAAGGTGTTGGTTCTTCTTTTTCCTAGGGTCTAGGGATTATAAGAGAATCCGATATCCATAGATCATCTCATATTTTGGTGGACTCCCCATCTCTGATTTTCCAAATGAAATTATATATCTTTTATAAGCTCCAGACCTTTTGAGATGCTTTTCCAAATCCAATATAAGTTATATTTCCTTGATAACAAGAGAGGATGTGAATTTGGGAAGTATTTTTCTTTTAGGTTTCTGGAATTTATTCGTGTAAAGATATATCTCCGATCGATGATCGGCTTCCTTCTGTTCTTAGATAACATGCTTAGGTAATGTTGGTTAAATTTTAAGGATAATCCACTGTAAGTTCACCGTTAAATATGTGTTTTAAGTTAGATAATATTTTCTGAAATTCTGGACAGTTTTTTTTTATCACGTTTTTGATTGATTTAGGTAACCTTAATGTTGTTAGATTGATTTGGAATATGAAGAAAAGTTGTATATTTGTGTGTTATCTTTCATTGTGAGTTAGATTTGTTCAATTTAAGAATACTATGAGTTAACTATGAATATTTTGGTAACATGATATAATCTTCCCAGTTTTTATGTTGATCTTGTAAAATCAATAACTTATGATTGGGCCGTTAGTTTGCTGTGAATTTTGGATATGTTATACATAATGGTGTTAGCGAGGTTCAGTAGATACTTGAGGTAGATCGGACAAAGTTATCAACATGAAATAATTAGTGTAAGATGTATGCAGTTTGTAAAACTTATTCTTGTTTGCGTATATGATTGAGTGAGATGCATCATTACTTGTTTGTCATATGATTTGATAGTATTTGTTATAAAAAATGATTTATAAAAGGAAATAAGTTCATGTTTTTCCGTTGGATGGAACTTATGCTAATGGCGGGTAATGATTCCCGAGAGAGAATGGGTAGATTCCCGAGAACGTACAGGGTAATAATCCCATGATCCATCGATGGCGGATGTCCGTGCCGAGGTAAACGATAGGTGAGTGACGAACCAAGGAAATTTGTACCGTGAACTCATGAGTTAAAAACCTAATTTGATGGTTTGTTGGAAACATTTTTAGTATTGTGAACTCATGCATTGAAATCTGATATTGAATGATTTGTGGAAAACATTATAAGTATTGTAAGCTTAGTTGTTGAATATATTATTGATGCTTCAAAGTAGTGTCGTATTCTCTTGTTATGTGCTCTATCTGAATCCTTGATATTTTTACACATATTTTGAGAATGGGAATGCATTCTACTAAGCTTTCATCTCACTCCAATTCACATTCTTGCAGATTTTGTAGAAGGTGGAAGTGGAAACTAAGAAGTTAGCTTATTGATTCAATTGCTTTCTTGTATTGCTTGAAGTGTAAATTGATTTTAAATGTTATATTGAAAATATTATTAAGGATAAATTTAAGCTTAATAAATGATTATTGTTCATATTGATTCATCTTAGTATTTTAATTTCATTTAAGTAAAAATAAAAATAAAAATAAAATTTTAAGTCTCGTTCCGACCCGTAACGCCTTGAGTTTGGATCTCCATATGGGTTTGACCCTGGTCCGGAACTCGGGGTGTTACATTACTAAGTGTTGATTTTGGAAGAGCAAGGTATTGCATCTGGTATATAGGTTATGTATGATTGTAGGATAGATTGAATGAGAACAGTTCTACCTGCTTGAGATATGAGTTTATATTTCCATCGTTAAGAGAAGAGTAGTATTTTTGTGGGAGTGGCTCAAAATTCTTTTTTGCGATTTTTATCAAAGAGAATAGAAGTACCCAAATGTTTGTTATTTTTTTCCATTAATGGGACTTTTAATATCTTTGCTATGATTTTGACATGTTTATGATGAATTCGATACTGAAGTAGATTCCTGATTTTTGAAGATTGATCATTTTCCCCGTAAATTCCCCAAATCTAGATAGAATTTCTAAATGATTCTTGGTTTCGCCTAAGTCTAATTTCGTAACAAGGAAACAATCATCAGCGAAGAAAATATGAGAGATATTAGGAGTGTATTTGTATATCTTTAATCCTGATTTTTTTCTTCAGAAATCGCGTTAGAGAGTAGTCTGGATAGAATTTCCATGTCGATTAGAAAGATATAGGGGGAAAGAAGGTATCCCTGCCTAATTCCTTTAGAGGTAGAGAAATTGGGCCATGGAGAACCATTTAGTAATATCGATAAAGTGGTTGTAGAAATGCATTGCATTATAAGATTTACCCAAAATTCGTGGAAGCCAGAGCAGATAAGCATTGTTTTTAATAAAAAAATCATTTTACCATATCAAAAGCTTTGGAGAGGGCTAATTTCAGAGCTAGGAAACCTTTTTTTCCTTTGAAGTCTTCAGCGTATGAAGAAGTTTATGAGTTATTATTATATTGTCAGTGATTTGTTTACCGGTCAGAAATGTTGATTAATTTGAGGATATTATCCCGTTTAAGATAGGTTTCTGCATGTTTGCTATAATCTTGGAAATGATTTTGCAGATGGAATTACTCAGGCTAATGGGTCTGAAATCAGAAGGGGTTTGGGAAATTAAAATTTGTAGGAAGAGAGTTAAGAAACTGATATTAAAATCCTTGTTAAGAACTCCAGTTTTGAAGAAATCTTGGACTGACAAAATTATGTCTGGGCCCAAAGTTTTCCACTGAGCTTTGAAGAAATTCGGCTGAAATCCATCACCCCCCCCGCCCCCCCCCAGGGTGTATATAGAAAGAGTAAGCCATATTTCCTCCAGGGATGAAATTCGAAGAGTGCATAATTTTCTGAATTAGAGATACAAGGTTTTAATATATCATCAATATTGACATTGGAATCAGAGAGCTGAGATGAACCTATCCGGGAGAAGTAATTGATTAACAAAGAATTAATTTTCTCTATATCAGAGATCCAAAGGCCCGAGGGTTCACAGAGAGTGTATAACATTGATTCTTTTTATATTCGAAGCCGAAGCATGGGAATATTATGTATTCCTATCATATTCCTTAAAAAAATTATCTCTAGATAACTGATGGTAATAATCATTTTTGATTCAATACCATTTCTCTAATTCTGCTTGGAGATTCTTAAGTTGATTTACGAGAGAATTGAAATTACCTAATTTATGGATATTTTAAATCTTTTTTTCTAAGGAATTTATGTATGTTCCTGAAGACCTCAAAATTCCAATAGGCTAGATCAAAAGATAATTTTTGAAACTTTTCTCAGAGATTAGGAACAGTGTATGAATTAGAGTGGAGACCTCGCGATGAAAAGGGATTTCTGATAAGGATGGGTAAGTTAACCGGGATGTTAGGCAACAAAATAGTTTTTGTATTTTTCTAATTCCGGACTAGAATTTAGTAAAATAGAGATGTTGTCAGACCCCACCATAGGTAAATGACGTACCTTTGTACCCGAAAATAGTTGAACCCACTAATAAGAAAGAATCGATATGTCAATCCGTTCACAAATGTTAGCGTCCCATTTACAATTGTTTGACCAAGCGAATGGAGCTCCCTCAAACCCTGCATCTTAGAGTCCAATCGAATCAATGACTTGGCAGATGAAAGACTTGTTGCTTGAACTTGATGAGTTTGTTCCTGTTTCTCTGACTAATTCATAATAAAGTGTGAATCTCCAAAATATATAGAAGCTCAAGAAAGAAAAAGGATCAAGAGAGATAGGTAAACCTGAACAAAAGTTCCCATAACTCAACGGAAAAAAAATAAATGGATGGAGAAAAGCTCTTAGAAAGAAGACATACGATGTGTTTTTATGATTTAAATGACATAAAAAGGGATAAAACACCAAGGTAACCAAACTTAGTAGACAAAAACCCACGCATAAGTCGAGATCCATAAAAACATCATATTTTTCAAAAATGATACAAAAACCCCAAATTTTTTTGTTAAAATGTGTAAATTACATCTATTTCATTTTTAAAAAATACTCAACCTACCTTCCTATTCATCTTCTTATTCTCCACATGAGATCATTCTTCTCTCTCCATCTCTCACACAACAACACCACCAGCAGCACCTCCTCCTCCTACTCCCGTACCACCAGCAAAACCAGGAAGATCTCCAAATCATCCACCAACACCGTATCCTTCTCTTCTTCCCTACTATTAACAACACCTTTGTCTCCACATTCCCCCACTATTATCTCATTCTCTTTCTCCCACACCACCACCAAAGCCACTACCATGTCTAGATCCACCACCAACAACACCTCTACCTCCTTCTTTCATCCTGTACAACCACCACCAGCTTCTCAGATCCGCCATCAACAACCCCTCCATTTCCTCTTTATATCCTCTACAACCACCACAAGCACCTTTAGATCTGCCACCAAAATCACCCATGCATCCTCCTTCTATCCTAACAACCACCACCAATACCTGCTTCTGATGTATCATCACCAGAAAATGATGATATATAATCATCGTTAAAATCATCACCAAAAATGATAATATATCATCATCGTCGGAATTAATGTTTTATTGGTGAAATAACAAATTTATCATGAAACCAAATTTGGTTTAAATAAATTTTGAGAAAATCGTTGAAACCAATATTTTTGTTGGTGAAAACAACAAGTTTAGTTATATTGAGGTTTCAGCTGATTTCTGCCTATTTTTTTATCGTGAAACCAAAATTCTAATGATGAAACAATATGTTGGAACCAAATTTGGTTTCAACTGATTTTTTCCTAGTTTATTCCGACTTAAAAGTTGGCGTGTTTGGTTTCATCGTTGAAGTTGTGTTGGTGAAATGACAATTTTATGTTGAAACCAAATTGGGTTCAACATATTTCTACCTATTTTTCGTCGTTGAAACCAACGTTGTTAGTGATATGGTAAGTTTTTTTTGGTGGTGTTGATGGTTGGTGGTGGTTGGTAGTGGTGTTGTTGATGTTGATGGTAGTGTTGGTCTATGGTGGTGTTTGCTGGTTGGTGGTGGTGGGATAGTGCTGGTGTTAGTAGTGGTTGTGGTGTTGGTTATTGGTGGTACTAGTTGGTGGTGGCAATGGTGGTTATGGTGCTGATGCTGATGGTGGTGTTGGTTGGTAGTAGTGGAGTGGTATTGGTATTGCTGGTGGAGATGGTGTTGATGGTGGTGGTTGACGGTGGCGGTGTTGGTTGTCGATGGTAGTGGTGGTGGTACTTATGGTGGCGACGGCGATGATGAAGGTATTGGTGGTGGTGGTGGTTGGGTGATAAAAACATTTTTGTGTCCAAATTGTTCTCAATTATGTATTTTGTTAGTGCTCAATTGTATACTTATTTTGGTTTTTATGTATTTGTAGGTATTTTCGAGATATGAACTTTTGTGGAAAAATTAGCTCAAAAGTTGATAAAGGCACCCAAAAAATTACTAAAGGAACTTGAGAGAATTGATAAAGGCACCCACCAGATGGATTAGGAGCACCCTTCATTTTGTTTTTGAATCCGAAATTGGCGGGAAGAAATTCTTCACGCGAGAAACAGAGTATGAGATATTGGAGAACGAGTTTTAAGGGATTTGAAGGTGTTTTTGAGTTACCAAATTGAAGAAACAAGCAAGACAAATCAAATCGCGTCAAAACTAGAGTCTTTAGCCGAGAAACAAGGTTGTAGTTCAACGTTTATGGCCGGAAAAGGTTTACTCCCCTGATTTGGATAATATACGAATCTGAGTTGGTTTTGGATGAGATTTCAAGTCCTTATCAGCTAAAGATGATGTGTTAGGGTTCCCTAATCCTATAAATAGAAAGAGAAAAAAGAAAAAAGGCATATGGGAGTTATGAGAAAAAAAAAAAAAAAAAAATCTTTCCGCTGGTGAAAAAGAAGGAGTACAGACCACAGAAGAGAACAGTTTTTAATAACGTCACCTTTTCTTTCTTCTTTTACTGCACCCAGAAGCTGTCTTTTGTTCACAGTGTTAATTTCCCTCTTTAGCAACACTGAAAAAAGTCTTTGCAACACTTATATTCGTAACTATTTTCTGTGTTATTTTTGTTTTTATCTTCTTTTAAGCACTTTGGCTATGAACATGTATTTTGAGAGAGTGTTTGACATGAGGAGCTAAACCCTATTGCTGAGACGACGGAGGAAGCCATTTTTCCAATAATAAAGTGGTATATTTTTATCTAATTAATTTTTGTAATTCTTTTATGATTATTTGCTTTGAATTAAATTTGAAATAATAATTTTTATCAATTAGTTATGTTTACATTTGATGGGTCATGCTTAGTTTATGGCTATTGATCTCTCATACTTTTGATTTACAACTATTATTTTGAAAATCTAACTTTGGCAATATTTAGAATCAATTGAATGTATGAGTTGCAAGATAATTATTAATACTAAATCACTTGAAAAATTGGCTAATGGTGGAATCCTTAGTCTCAGTTCTTTCCATAATCTTAAATCAATTTTAATTTAATCTTCTTTATTTTTAGTGTTAAAAATTAGGTTTGAAAATGAAATCTTCACAAGTCTGAGTATCGAATCTTTCACCACTATTTCTAAAACACATTAGATTTTTACGCGGATTTTTTAGGTTAGATTTTTAGATTAAATTTTGTTTTTAGTATTAGTTTTATTTTTAGATTTTTATATTATTTAGTTCTATTTTACGTTTTTTTGTATTTATCTTTTGCTACAAATTTTGGAACGAAAACGAAAAGAAATTGAGCCAAATATTTTGGTGAATAAAAGACTTGGAGTAAAGTTAAAGCTAAAAGAACAGAAAAGAATACAAAGAATTCATTTTTATTTAATTTTTACTTTTTAGGATTTTTATTTGTTATTTTAATTTAAAAAAAAACTGTATTAGGAAATCTTTAATTGTTTTTTTAATTTTCTTTTATTTTTGGACATTTTTGGACATTATTTTTATTTTCAAACCCTACAGAAGGGTAGTATTAAATATAAACTGCACAGGGAAGGACGACAATTACGATATTATCTCAGCCCCTTGGGTTCATACACTGATACAGAAGTCAGTGTCACAAGTCGACTTCAACGGTTCATCGCCCGTCTGGTACGGGAGGTAAAACTCTATCAATCCACGAAACCCCTGCAAGTGGATTTTCTGTATTCCTTTGTAATGCATATACGTTGAGGACTGAATACGAATTTATTTTCCAGTAAAGGGCAAGTACTGGCCATACAAGATAAGGACTCGGATTTCATCAATCGTTTCCTTCTTGCCCGCAATAGGAAAACATTACCAAACGCAAACCTAAGCTTAAAATTTTGACTAGAAAGAGACCGATAAGGTAACGAGCTTATAGGAAAGTCATTCAAAAGGAATGAATTGGTTACTCTGTTATCATAACTCAAAGTTCAGGAAGATTATTTTAAGAAGATTCGAGCCTCCTTGTAACCCAAGGAAACTTTGCCAAAGAGACAAGGTTATCAAAGCTCCTTAGAGCTTATCCTGTTTCTATTCGACTTAATCTAATTCAGATCGTTCTAAGAGGTTTGCTAAAAATGTAACTAGTTTCCTTTTGAAAGAATAAAAGCTGGTCTAGAAACAATCTAAGTGGAGCCATCATGCCTTTTGTTTGCTAGATTCAATAAGTTTGATTTGGTTGAGTCATCCTTGCTTGTGATTGTTTAGAATTCCCTTCCATTATGATTTTTTTTAGTGTATGCCAAGACCGCTCAAAACCATCACAGAGCGAGCTTGAAAAAGAGACACTCTAGATAGTTTGATTAGTGACAAACCTAGTAGTTCTGTCCCTGGAAGCGAGGACCTGGAAGACTCTTCTTTTGAGGGCCCTGTTTTTGGAAATTTCAATTTTGAGAACTTGACACTATGTGAAGAAGTTACTCCTAGTCCTTTGATAGCGCTAACAATGAAAACTTTAAAAGATTTGTTGAACCCGAATAGGACTTCTCGTCCATCATATATCAAGTTAGTTGAAACTGAAGCAAACTATGAGTTAAAACCGGGGACCATACAGATGTTCCCAATCTTTTTAGGGAAAGAAAATGAAAACCCCTATTTCCATGTTAGGGATTTTGAGGAAATATGTAGTACCATCAGGATTAAGGACCTAGATGATGAAGCATTGAAACTTAGATTGTTTCTTTTTTCACTAAGAGAGAAAGCCAAATCTTGGCTATATAGTTTGACTTCCGAGTCCATTGAAACCTATGAACAACTTACATCTTCCTTTTTCCAGAAGTTTTTTCCTAGGAACAAAACATCATCTATTAGGCAACAGATTTGCATATTTACTCAACAAGAGGGAGAATCTTTATATAGGTATTTGGAAAGGTTCAATGACTTATTATCACAATGTCCTCATCATGGTTTAGAAAAAGTAAGGCTAGTTCAGATCCTCTACGAGGGTTTAGGTTATTCGACAACAACCATGGTTGAGTCTTTATGCACATGTGGGTTTGAAAATAAAACTGTCGATGGTGCGATGACATTTTTGAATGAAATCGCCGAAAAAACCCAATAATGGGAAAATAATAGAGAGCCCCAGAAAAAAATTCTTCTAAGTGGAGGAAATGCCAATAGGGTAGAATGATCTTTTGAATCAGATTCCAAAATATTAGCTATATCAAAAAGGTTAGAAGCTTTAAAATGAGTCAATCTAGTTGTAGAATTGAGGCCAAGTCATTTTGGTAAGGATAGACTGTTGAAAAGCATGCACATGCTCTTTATAATAACACTAGATTTGATAATCATCAAAAGTTTGACCCTTATTCAGAAACCTATAACCCTAGTTGGAGAAACCATCCTAACCTTTCTTGGTCTAAGGGCCAGAGTCAAGGTCAGTCTAGTAATTCTAAGGTTCCCCCAGGTTTTGGGTATACTAAGAATCCTTCAGGACCGGGATAATTTCAGAATCCGATAGATAACACGATCATGAGTTTAGCAGAGTCTCTCGCCATATTAACTCAGAACATTACAAATTTTCAGCAGCCAGTCAACCAAAGTTTAGAAGAAAATCAAAAGATTGTTCAGGATAATAGTCAGGCTATTTCCAATTTAGAAACCCAGGTTGGTCAAATCGCTGAGTCTTTGAGAGAAAGAGAAAAAGGAAAGTTCCCTAGTCAACCACAACCCAGTCCTAGAGGAGTTCATGAAGTATCTTCTGGTGAGAAATCATCAAATCATGTGAATGCAATTAGAACCCTTATGAATGGTAAAATGGTAGACAACAAGGTACCCATGCCTGATAGTGAACATACTGTAGTTCACCCTTCAAATCCAGTAGCTGAAGAGATTGAGGAAGTCTCTAAAGAGCCCGATGCAGTTCCTTAGCCAGATTTTGTGCCCAGAGCCCCGTTCCCAAAAATGTTAGCACCGAGAAAGAAGGAATCCAAGTTTAACGACATATTAGAGGTTTTTAAGCAAGTCACTATCGACCTTCCTTTATTAGATGCAATTCGGCAGATTCCTACTTATGCTAAGTTCCTTAAGGATATGTGTACGCGAAAGCAAAAGCTTAGTGTACAAGTGAAAACCTTTTTATCTAGTCATGTGAGTTCAATTATCCAGAACAATACAACTCCTAAGTACAAAGACCCAAAGTCCCCAGCCATTTCTTGCACAATAGGTAAAGAAAGCGTTACTTGACTTAGGAGCCAGTGTGAACTTACTTTGGTACCATGTGTACCTCCAGCTAGGATTTGGTGATTTGAAACCTACTCAGATAACACTGCAGTTAGCTGATAGGTCAGTGAAAATTCCTCGTGGTTTCAAAGAGGATTTTCTTATTAAGGTCGATTAGTTTATTTATCCGGTGGATTTTGTTGTCCTTGATACCAAACATGTCCTTGACCCAGATAATCAAATACCTGTGATATTAGGTCACTCGTTTTTAGCTACATCTAATGCGATCATAAACTGTCAAAATGGTATTATGAACTTATATTTTAGTAATATGACTATTGAGTTGAATATTTTTAATATTAGTAAGCAACCACCTGAGCTAGATGACACATGCATTGAAGATGTGAAATGATAGGAACATTAGTTCAGGAGTCATTACCAAAAACTTTGTTAGAAGATCCATCAGATAAATGCCTACCTCACTTTGGGTTTGATTTTGATGATGATAGTGTGATTAATAAGGTGAATGCTTTGTTAGATTCATCCCCTTTGATAGACACTAGTAATGGATGGAAAGCTAAGTTCGAACCATTACCAGTTTCTAAGTCTACCCTAATTCCTTTTTTAGAAGAGCCTCCTAAGTTGGACCTTAAACAACTACCAAATACTCTGAAGTATATGTTTTTAGGCCCATCTGAGACTTGCCTGTGATTGTAGTATCCGACTTGGATAATACCCAGAAAAGTAGGCTAGTAAACGTGCTTCAAGACAATAAGGAAGCTTTAGGGTGGACCATAGCAGACATTAAGGGTATAAGTCCTACTGTTTGTATGCATCAGATTCATTTAGAGGATGACACCAAACCGTCTAGGGAGATGCAACGAGAAATCAGGTATCATTGTAGTCCAGAAAAATAACAATGAGTTAATCCCAACCTGAGTGACCACGGGGTGGCGTGATTGTATTGAATATGGAAAATTGAACAAGGTCACAAGGAGGACCACTTTCCCCTTCCTTTCATCGACCAAATGCTTGAGAGATTAGATGGACATAGCCATTATTGCTTGCTAGATGGTTTTTCTGGTTATAATCGGATATTTATTGCCCCAGAAGACCAAGTTCGGGTTGTGTAATGCACCCGTTACTTTTCAGTGTTATATGATGAGCATATTTTCTGACATGGTAGAACGGTTTTTAAAGGTCTTTATGGATGATTTTTCAGTACTTGGGTTATCTTTTGATGAGTGCTTGCATCATTTGACATTAGTGTTAACTAGGTGTAAGGAAAAGAATTTAGTGCTTAATTGGGAAAAATGCCATTTCATGGTTCAATCAGGAATTGTTTTAGGGCATATCGTATCTTCTAAGGGTATAAATGTAAACAAAGCCAAAGTTGACCTTATTAATACTTAACAGGTTCCCAAAACTGTACGAGATGTTAGGTCATTCTTAGGGCATGTAGGTTTTTATCGTCGATTCATTAAGGATTTTAGCTTGATTTCTAGACCTCTTTGCAATCTGCTTGTAAAAGATGTTAAGTTTGTCTTTAATGATGCTTATTTAGAGGCTTTTGAGAAGCTTAAGACCTTACTTACTACTGACCCCATAATCCAGGCACCTAACGGGAACCTACCTTTTGAGATCATGTGTAATGCTTCAGATTATGCTGTTGGTGTTGTATTAGGACATCGAGAAAACAAATTACTTCATATGATTTACTATGCCAGCAAAACTCTAAATGATGCGTAACTGAACTACACCACCATAGAGAATGAACTGTTAGCCATTGTTTTTTCCTTAGAAAAGTTTAGATCATATCTCTTAGGTTCTATGGTTATAGTCTTTACTGATCATGTTGCTTTCAAGTACCTTATGTCTATGAAAGATACTAAACCTAGATTGATTAGATGGATCCTTTTATTACAAGAATTTTCTTTAGAAATTAGAGACAAAAAGGGTGCAGAAAATGTAATAGCAGACCACTTGTCTAGGCTTGTTATTGATTTCCTTGATGATTCCCCTTATGTGAGGATAATTTTCCTGATGAATAACTTTTTGTTGTTTCCAATTACCTTGGTTTGCGAATATAGTGAATTATCTTGTTACTGGTCGAATGCCTTAACATTGGGGTAAACAAGATCGTTCTAGGTTTTTATCCGAGGTAAAACATTTCTTTTGGGATGATCCTTATCTGTTTAAGTATTGTCCAGATCAGATGATTAAAAGATGTATACCTGAGAGTGATCAGACCAGTATTATTTCCTTTTGTCGTGATCATGCTTGTGGAGGTCACTTTATTACTAAGAAGACTGCTGCTAAAATATTGCAATATGGGTTCTACTGGCCTTTGATGTTTAAAGACACCCATAGTTAATGTGTTGCTTGTGAGCGTTGTCAGAAGTTAGGAACCATTTCCCGTAGAAATATGATTCCTTTGAACCCTATTTTAGTTATTGAGGTATTTGATGTGTGGGGCATTGATTTTATGGGTCCTTTCCATAATTATTTTTGGTTATTTTTACATCCTTGTCGCTGTAGACTATGTATCTAAGCGGGTAGAGGCGGTTTCGTGTAAATCAAACGACCACAAGGTTGTAGTCCAGCTTTTGAATGATAACATATTTGTACGTTTTGGTACACCGCGATCTATAATTAGTGATGGAGGGTCACACTTTCGTAATAGAGCTTTTAGTTTCTTGATGAAGAAATATGGTATTACTCACAAAGTAGCTACCCCATACCACCTACAAACTAGTGGTCAAGTAGAGGTTTCCAACAGGGAGATTAAACATATTCTAGAGAAAACAGTTAATCCTAATAGGAAAGACTGGTCATTGAGGCTTCCTGATGCCTTATGGGCTTACCTTACTGCGTTTAAGGCCCCCATTGGAATGTCACCTTATCGTCTAGTTTTTGGAAAGGCATGTCACCTGTCCGTCAGTTAGAACATAGAGCATATTGGCTGTAAAGCAGTTAAATTTTTTACTTGACAAGGCAGGAGCTCACAGGAAGCTCCGACTTAATGAGTTGGAAGAGATTCAGAAAGATGCATATGATAGTGCTAGGGAATATAAGAACAAAATGAAACTTGTGCATAATATAAATATTTTAAGAAAGTCATTTTCTCTAGATCAAAAAGTTCTTCTGTATGATACTCGTTTGCATCTATTCCCCGGGAAGTTACGTTCTCGGTGAACCGGTCCTTTTATAGTTCACACTATTTTTCCTCATGGTGCTATTGAGATTGAGCCTCAAGATGGTACAAGTGCTTTCAAAGTTAATGGTCAGAAATTGAAACCATTTTTAGAGCCTTTTCCTACAGGTGATGTTGAGGAAGTTCCTCTGGAGGACCCTATTTACCTTGATTGACCATTAAGGTTGTTTTTTGTACATTATTAGATTTTTGTAGGTTTTTATTATTCATTTTTAGGTTTTTATTTTCTGTCTTATTCTCCGTAGAAGGATTGTTACGCTTGACCCAGGTACTATTTTTCTAACTTACCTCTTTTTTCCTCTTTTTACTTATCTATTGGTACTGCTCTTTATTTTGAAACATTGAGGACACTGTTTGATTTAAGTTTAGAGGTAAGGGAGAAACTTTTTAGTGCAATAATAAAACTCCAAAATTTAAAAACTTGTGAACAATTCAGGATGACACTAACCATCCTAGGTAGATGGAAACTTAACTTTTTTTTTTATAGGAATTGGTGTGCCCAGTTAAATGGTCTATTCATAAAAGGACAAAGTTCAGGTTTTAGAAATAACATGATAGTTGTCACCATATCTCGGAGTCTATCTCGACCATATCACCTTCTGTTTTTATTTTTGTAATTTTTTGTGTTTCTCTAAGTGATTTGGTGGGACACCAGTATCGAATTGTTATCGCCGCCAGGATTAAGTAGAGTGTTTGAGGTCAAGCCCCATTATTGTATTTTATTTATAAAAATAAAAATAAAAAACCGAGTGTTGACACTTTGATAACAATATGTGTGTGTTCTCCATGTCTCCGTCGCCTAAGCAAGCGTGGAACGCAAGATCCATGAGAACTATCATGTAAGATGTTGATAAGGAGCATGCGCTTGGATTCATTTGATCCAATCATGTTGTCAGTACATTTAAAAATAATAAATAATTATTTTATTTTCAATAAATCGACCGCTGGAACTCTTATATATACCAACTGAGTCGATATTAGTATAAGGATTAAGACCAATGGGAGCGTATTTCAATCCGTTAGGATTCATCCTGGCACTGACCTTCAGACATATATGGGAAACATCGTTCACCTTAGTCAACATGAGTAACTTCATCTCCATATCCATCTTACAAAACTTTTCATATGATTGAACTTTGATAGATTCTGAGTATCGTGGTTAAACGACTATCTAAGTAGAGCTTTGTTTTCTTACATATGAATTTTACTATGTTGAGTGCAAACTAATGTATAGCAATTGGACTCATATAGGGTAATGATTCCCATAGTCGAATAATTAGTATGCCAACTAAACAGCTTGTTTAGTGTTTACCCTCAATCATTCATAGGTAGCTAGGGTTTGGAGTAGAAGGTTTTGTGGGTATACCTCTTGTAAACCCTCACGAGACAACACTCATCCGATAGGGACACCTATGGGTTTAAAAGCTTGTTGCACACGTTAAGTGCAATCACGATGCCTGCGATAGTGAGTTAGGATTATTATTTTATTTTTAGATTAGATTTGCTCGAGGACTAGCAAATAATAAATTTGGGGGTATTTGATAAACACATTTTTGTGTCTAAATTGTTCTCAATTATGTATTTTGTTAGTGCTCAATTGTATACTTATTTTGTTTTTTATGTATTTGTAGGTATTTTTGAGATACGAACTTTTGTGGAAAATTTGGGTCAAAAAGTTGATAAAGTCACCCAGAAAAATTACTAAAGGCACCCACAAGATGGATTAGGGGCACCCTTCATTTTGTTTTTGAATCCGAAATTGGCGGGGAAAAATTCTTCACGTGAGAAATAGAGTATGAGATATTGGAGAACGAGTTTTAAGGGATTTGAAGGTGTTTTTGATTTACCAAATTGAAGAAACAAGCAAGACAAATCAAAACGCGTCAAAACTAGAGTCTTTAGCCGAGAAACAAGGCTGTAGTTCAATGTTTATGGCCGGAAAAGGTTTACTCCCCTGATTTGGATAATATACGAATCTGAGTTGGTTTTGGATGAGATTTCAAGTTCTTATCAGCTAAAGTTGATGTGTTAGGGTTCCCTGATCCTATAAATAGAAAGAGAAAGAAGAAAAAAGGCATATGGGAGTCAGGAGAAAAATTCAGAAAAATATATCTTTCCGATGGTGAAAAATAAGGAGTACAGACCACAGAAGAGAACAGTTGTTAATAACGTCACCTTTTCGTTCTTTTACTGCACCCAGAAGCTGTCTTTTGTTCACTATGTTAATTTTCCTCTTTAGCAACACAGAAAAAAGTCTTTGCAACACTTATATTCGTAGTTGTTTTCTGTGCTTTTTGTTTTTCTCTTCTTTTAAGCACTTTGAGCTATGAACATGTATTTTAAGAGAGTGTTTGACATGAGGAGCTAAACCCTATTGCTGAGACGACGGAGGAAGCCATTTTTCCAATAATAAAGTGGTGTATTTTTATCTAATTAATTTTTGCAATTCTTTTATGATTATTTGTTTTGAATTAAATTTGAAATAATGATTTTTATCAATTAGTTATGTTTTCTTTTGATGGGTCATGCTTAGTTTATGGCTATTGATGTCTCATACTTTTGATTTACAACTATTATTTTGAAAATCTAACTTTGACAATATTTAGAATCAATTGAATGTATGAGTTTCAAGATAATTATTAATACTAAATCACTTGAAAAATTGACTAATAGTGGAATCCTTAGTCTCAGTTCTTTCCATAATCTTAAATCAATTTTAATTTAATCTTCTTTATTTTAGTATTAAAAATGAAATCTTCACAAGTCTGAGTATCGGATCTTTTACCATTATTTATAAAACATATTAGTTTTTGGCGTCGCCTACGCGGATTTGTTTTTAGGTTAGATTTTTAGATTAATTTTTGTTTTTAGTATTAGTTTTATTTTTAGATTTTTATAATATTTAGTTCTATTTTACGTTTTTGGGTATTGAAAGTGGAAATAAGGTTGTTTTTTATTTTGGCTGGGATGATTTAAAATAAGAGGTTTTAGACATTTTATATCAAATAGAGTTTTTATGGAACTTTTGTTTTGATGGGGTTCTCGTAGATGGATGGCGACAACCAGGATTGTCAAATCGTGAATCGTAATGCGAATCATTTTTCATTTTTATGGATCGAATCGATGTTGAATCGCGAATCAAAGATTTATAGTTAATTTTTATATGAATTGAGAAAAATATTACACATATTTAAAAACACACATAAGAACAAATAACATCCATAAATATGCTTCTCTCATCAATGTTTAAGTGTCACATACTCAAAGTGATATAGAATATATTTTTCACTATACAAAATATGGTTAAGTGTCTAACTATCCCCAAAAGTATGCTTCTTGTGCCGAACTAACCTAAAATGTATGCAAAATATGAAGCCTTAACCAAAATATATGCAAACTATGAAGCCTAAACCAGAATATATGCAAAATATATACGCCGATAACTATAAGTCTGTATCTACTTATATGTAGATAACTACCCAACAAAATATGTCCACATGATAAAGTTATTAATCTCCCATATCATACCCATCATCAGAAAGCCATTCATTGTCACTTTCGGCTTGTACTTCAGTTTCACTCATTTCCTCTATTCCATCCTTTTTAACTTCTTACATCTTATTTTCTTCTGTAAGTCTTGCTTCGTTTCGCTTATTATTTCCTTTACCTTGTGCAAACTTCATGGTACTAAGGTTTCTCGATCCTACAACAAACACATATCATATTTCCAAGTATTTAAAATTACATCAAAGAAAAAAAATTGTTCACTGTTTAGCTTTATCAGCGATCAAAGATGTATATAAAACCTACTGCCTTAGACCTACTGTCAAAGAACGGAATTTGTTAAAGAAGTTCAAAAGTTTAAAGATATTTTAAAGATCTGTCCATTGTCTAAACAAAAGGGTGCTGCAACACTTCAAGCTAGTCTTAGACACAAGATAAACCCTTTACATTTCTTTTATCTTCTCTTTTTTATTTGTTTGGGCTTCGGTAATTTGAAGACAATCATGCACATCCATCTATGTAAGATCTATTTCTACACTCTTTTGGTGATATCATACAGATACAATCCAATTTTGATATTAATATTGGAAAAGAAAAGTCTGCACATTCTTTTGGTGATATCATACAGATACAATCCAATTTTGATATTAATATTGGAAAAAAAAGTCTGTCACATATTGGTATCTACGTAAAATAAGAAATGAATCAACAAGTGTTAGAGAATCAATATTGTTGTTTCGACAAAAATACCAATGCATAAAAGTAGAAAACGATTACTTCTAGGATTAAGAAAGTATCCAGCTGCATGAAGAGGTCCATGAAGTTATCTGTTCTATCTCACTTCAATAATTCTGATATAAACCTTATACCTACGTTTCAGGTTCTTGAAATTGTTTTGAATTTTTTCTTTTGTCTTGTCAATAGCCTTATCCATTGCCGGTTTGTCATCTCCATTTACAAAGTCCCGATACTTTCACTATCGGAATAACACTTTTCAAGTAACTAACAATTGATGGTCAAAAAGTCTCATCACTCAAAATGATTGACTGCACCTTGATCCTAAGTTGTTCCTTTGCATTCTTACTCTTTGTACACGCATCCGAAGTAAACATTTTTCTAGGTGCGACTACAGAAACATGAAAGCTTTTTAAATTTAAGATTTCGTAGCAAATCGTGTCGCCCCTACCATAGTAAGATCCCTTCCATTAGTATGTTTTCTTATTAAATTTAAGACCCGAACACGCTTATAAGTATAGACCGACACTAATCTAGCCTTCTCAACAGCATTGAGGTGCATGGGCAAACTTCTAATATCTTCAAGCATGAGATTTATGCAGTGTGCCGCATATGGAGACCAATAAATTCTTTTCCTCTTATCCATCAACAACCTGCTTTCACATATGCCAATGTACCATCAGTAATGACTTGCAAAACATTTTCTTCACCAATTTCCTCAACAATGCCATCAAGTAATGCAAATAAAATCTCCGTATTATGTTGTATGTCGGATGTATCAATCGATTTCAGTAAAACGTACCACTAAGACTATTCACCAAGAAGTTTGTAATACACCTATGTTTTTTATCCGTCCATCCATCGGACATCAAAGTACAACCTGTTTTTTTTTTCGACTCTTGCTTGAATGCTGCTAATGTACCTTGAACATATTCCACTTTCTTTTGCAAGTTTGTGACCTTAACCTCATGTATGG
>JAJJMC010019642.1:1086299-1160915 GCA_023531435.1 Papaver californicum
TAGTATGGATGACGTGGAGTGTAACGACTATTTTTTTAACCGTTGGAGAAAATATAACCGTTTCCCTCTTAACTAATCTCCTCTACTATATATATCTCTACACCTCCCACAAAACTTTTATACATACCCTATTATTTCTGTCTCTCTTTCTTAATCTCATCTCCTTTAATCTCACTCTGAATTCCTGACATATGACTCAAGCTAAGTTCACCCAGGAAGAAGATTTATCACTTTGTAGAAACTATGTAATATGCTATCCGGCCAGAGGTGTAGAACGACGACAAAATGGTATTCTTAGCTTTAGTTATTGGGCAAGAATTCATGATAAGTTTTGCGCTAACACCGGTAACCCTTATAACCGTAATGTACCTCAATTGTTTTTAAGATTTTAGAAAAACAAAGCGACGATTAATATAATTTTTAACTTTAGTTCGGATTGTCAATCGATATCGACTTAGGGGGGGAACCGGTAATGAGATTGGTGCGAGAGCTTTCAGTAAATGGCTAAGATGGAAGGAATCAATTTCAAATACGAAGCTTGTTTCCACATCTTTAAGGAGTTTCTCATTACCCGTTTGAATTATTAATTTGTATGCACTGTTAAGTTGTTTGTATTGTTTCCACGTCCTTTATTAATGCGTATTTTAAGTAAATGGAAAAAAGATAATTTCATTGAACTAACTAGCCATTTTATTTCAAATAATAAGTAACTATTACATCTTAATGATAACGATTAAAAAATACATCTTAATTAAACTAGCTGACTAACTATTATATTAATCAAGGATTTGAATCTCAACATCATATTCATCATTGTCTTTATCGTCTTCATCATCTTCTTCATCCTCAACTGGGATCTGAGGTTGACTTTGTTATTCTAATGCCTTCCTTTTCAACTTGTTACATTCCCGCTGCCATAAAATTTTTTGATCCTCATTTATTAATGAGGTGTCCATATAAAAAATCTTATTCCTGTCATAATGGCTAACAAATTGCTCTTGAGAAAGACAACTTTTCTTCAACTCCCTATTCGTGACCTTCCGGTCAACGAATCTTTGTTTCTCAGCTGTCCGTTAGTGAGTCATAAACTCGTTCATGTTAAAATTTTCAGACCCTTTTCCTTCTTGCACTAATTTTCTAGCTTTTTTTGTTGATGTTCTTCTTAAACCTTTTCGTTTCTTGGTATTAGCTGCATTGAGATCAAAATTAGAGAGTGGTGGTGGGCCACTCAGTGAAGACAATGGTGAACCGGGACTTGAAGTTGGTGTAGAGGAACCACCAACGCCGCATGGTGACCTTATAAGAACTTGTTATATATTTGATAATAAAGTACAATTAAATTTGGGCAAATCTTTTACGATATCATAACACCCTTCTAGTTCAAATGTTCTACCGTGTTTTAGGTGTCATCCCCTCCGACACCTTTTTTCCATATTTGATGGTGATTCACCACTCGGTGGTGGATGAAGAGCACATTGTTGAACATGAGCAACATAGCTATTCAACTTTTTACTTATTTTAGTGAAGCGAGTACACAAAGAGTCTGGATCATGTGAATTGACGTTTATGGTTTCCTCTTTAAACCCTAGAAATATGTTGCCCCACAAGGTGCTTCCTGCTTGAGAACAACCATTGATGCTATCTTGTGTGCAACAAACATAATTTCTGCAAATGCTTTCATCTTCGGCAATTGAAAAACTTGTACCACATATTTTTTTAGCAGGAGCATCCATTTGAGAATCCATTATGCAGAAAAAAATTAACTGAGTTTTGTCTTAGATTAAAATGCATTATGCAGAAAAAAATTAACTGAGTTTTGTCTTAGATTAAAATGAGGAAAATTTTTATTTAGATTTACACAAATACGTGTGAGAGATTGAGGTGTGAGTTGAATTGAGTTTGAAATTGGGTATTTATAAGAGTTCCATCCAGGACGTTGGATGAGATAAGCGATAAGCGACATAGTCTTTGTCGTTGGCGGCCAATTATTGGTCGCTCGACAAAGACTATGTCGTGTTGTGCATCTCCACAAATCAGAGCATTTGAAAGGTAAATTTGATCATTTGCTACCTCCATAGTGGATGTTTTTAATCAAATTTGATGTTTTGTTATGTGCATAGGACTTGACCTTAGAAGTACCTGTTACCAACTTTCACTGCCTTACAATGTTACCAAGTTGGATCTTTAGCTTTCTTTAAACTTCCAACGGAGATTTTAGACTGTTTGCCCATACCGAATGTTGAGTGTAAGCTTTGAAACTAGATCAAAACTATAAAACAATTAATTAACCTAACAGTAAGCCCACAAAACACAAAAACACAAACAAATTAAACAAACAAATCAACTAAACAAGTAATCAGAAATGACTTACTTACAGTACGTATACGATTGCAGCTAACAAGGATTTAATTCTTTGATTTCTTTATAATACTGCTTCACTAACATCAATCTTCAACGTGTTTTATGAGGGTTTTCGTTTAACCTCAGTAATAAGTATAATAATAGTAGATTGAGAGAGAGAGAGAGGAGAATTAAAAATAGATAAGTAATTGTTAATACGATCATATGAAAAACATCTTTTATACGATCCAAATCGTTTTTAAGATTTTTGAAAGAAATCGTACAACTCACAATTCAGAGTACTAGGATTCTAATGACCATGGCGATAGCTTTGTGACTGTAACCCACGGACTATTTAAATGAAGTAGATATGGAACACGTGCACTACATTTGTTATCTGGCAGGCTTTAAGTCAAAATGTAGGAGAGCACGTAGAGTTATCTAGGTCAGGAAATAACAGCAGATTTCTCCTTGTGCTTTTATATCTTTTTCTTCACTAAACCCTTCTCGTCTCCATCGCTTCCTCTCCTCCGAGTTGCCTATAAAACCCTAGAAAAAAATCTAGTGAGAGGAAGCACAGCAAACAAACCTTGAAGTACACTCTCTCTGATGGCGTTACACCTTTTATTTGAATCAGCATCAGGTTTTGCCCTTTTTAATGCTCATGGTATTGATGAAATAGGTCAAAACACTGAAGCAGTACGTAACTCAGTTACTGATCTTAATCGGTTTGGTAAAGTAGTAAAGCTTGTTGCTTTTCATCCTTTTTCGTCTGCCCTTGATGCACTCAATCAATGTAACGCTGTCTCTGAAGGTAAATAATCAGAATTCAAATGTGGAAAGCTTCGTTAGTTGATAAAAAAGTCAAGTTAAAGGAGTCACCTTCTTAAGATTTTGTTGTTAAAACTTTAGGAGTTTTTGGTTCTGATGGTTTATGTATGTTTTAAAATTATGAGTTTGGGATATTATGAATGATGGTCGGGAAATTTCTTATAAAATTGTGATTTATGCTAGCTTTGTTTATTTTGGGTTTTTAGGGTTTATGACTGACGAGTTGAGGAATTTCTTGCGGAAGTATGATTTATGTTCTTTATTTGTTTTGTGTTTATTAGGGATTATGACTGATGAGTTGAGGAATTTCTTGGAGTTGAATCTTAAAATTAAGGAAGGGAAGAAACCAAAGTTTAGTTTAGGACTTGCTGAATCAAAGATTGGATCACATATATCTGAAGAGACTAAAATCCCGTGCCAAAGTAATGAGTTTGTTCAGGAACTTCTTCGTGGCGTTAGGTTGCATTTTGATAGGTTTATCAAAGACCTAAAGGTTAGGGCGTGCACTCCTATCTTTCTTTTTGCTCTGATCTGTTGTTTGGTGCCGATATTTATTCTTTTTAATACTTTGTATGTTTATGTTATAGCCTACCGATCTAGAGAAAGCTCAGCTCGGTTTGGGGCATAGTTACAGCAGAGCTAAGGTTAAGTTTAATGTTAACCGGGTGGATAATATGGTCATCCAGGCCATCTTTATGCTTGATACCCTTGACAAAGATGTTAATTCTTTCTCCATGAGAGTCAGGTTTGTCCAGTTTCTTATAATTTGGATTCCTAAGTTTATTACTGTATAAAGAAAATTTAGCTTGCATTATGTTGATACTAGGAATATCTGTGTACATGGTTGTTTGTAGGTAAAAAAATGGTTTGTTTTACCTTTATCTGGAAAAAAAAAAATGAAGGTTCGGAAATTTTGAGAGAAGTGCTAGCAAGCTATTTTTTAAAAGAGTAGCATGATGCTATTCCTCATTACTCGTCCTAGGGATGTGACTCATGTGATCTCAAGCACACAAATATATGGGGCACGTTAGACACACATTTCATGGATTTGGATGAGGTGTAGCACCGTGCTATTCTTCTATGGAGTAGCCTGCTAGCATTTCTCAATTGTTAATGTAGCTGCAAGTTGTGAATTAGGAGCAATGTTTAAAGGGCCTGAAGGCTTTAAGTTGTTTGAGCTTTCGGTGGCAATCTCAACTTTCGTTTTTTTTTTTTTTTTTATTCTCTGCTTAAGTGCTGATCCTTCCTTTCTTCCATACTTAAGATGAAAACCTTGTGACCCTTGTGCAGGGAATGGTACTCTTGGCATTTCCCAGAGCTAGTGAAGATTGTCAATGATAACTATCTCTATGCTAAGGTTGCAAAATTTGTGGAGAACAAGTCAGAGCTTTCTGAAGACAAAATCCCAGGTTTAACTGAGATACTCGGGGATGAAGACAAAGCAAAGGAAATCGTCGAAGCAGCCAAAGCTTCCATGGGTAAGAATTAGCACCTATTTAATTTGGGATTATGTTGTATCGCACTCTGTTGATCTTGTGATTTTAAATCCATGCAGGACAAGATTTGTCCCCTATCGACTTGATTAATGTCAAGCAGTTTGCTCAGAGAGTAATGGACCTCGCCGAATACAGGAAAAACCTTCATGAGTATCTAGTCACAAAAATGAATGACATAGCACCAAATTTGGCTTCTCTTATTGGTGAAATGGTTGGGGCTCGCTTGATTTCTCATGCAGGTAGTCTCACAAATTTGGCCAAATGCCCTTCTTCCACTCTTCAGATCCTTGGTGCAGAGAAAGCTCTCTTCAGGTTTTTATTCAGTTTTTTGACTCTCATTTTTGTTATAACTTATACGTTATCTTGGATACCTCATTTTGCGTTAACTAGATTTAACTGGTTTTATAAGTGTTAAGATGGTTGTTAAAAGTGTGAATTTTTGTGGGTCTTGTCTGGAATCATTTATATGTTGCACTGAGCGTTCAGTTCTATATTTCCTGTGAGAATGAATGTGAATTCTTATTCCCTTTGTTCGTGTTCTCGTGTTTAGGGCATTGAAAACCCGAGGGAACACTCCAAAATACGGTCTCATTTTCCATTCTTCTTTTATTGGGCGTGCATCTGCAAAAAACAAAGGACGAATGGCTCGCTATCTTGCAAACAAGTGTTCTATTGCTTCTCGTATTGATTGTTTCTCAGGTAACTCTTCCTCATTACTTTGATTTTGGCATCCAATTTTATCCAGAATATTCCCAGCTCATTCCCAAGTGTGTTATCTCTTGCATCAGAGACGAGCTCCACCATTTTTGGGGAGAAGCTTCGTGAACAGGTTGAAGAAAGGCTGGACTTTTATGACAAGGGCATTGCCCCTCGCAAGAATGTTGATGTGATGAAAGCTGCCATTATTCAGAATGAAGGTTAGGATGGAAAATATTCATATGCTTATATGCCTGAAGTTATAGTTAAGAGGATCAATTTGCATGAAGTGCGATGCAAGTAGGAATTCTGTGTATGATACAGAAATATACTAGGGATTAAAAATCAAAATTGGGCAATTTTATAATTTTTGAATATGTTATAGGAATAATTATCTGTGTGAATTACATCTACATTTTGATGTACACGTTCCGTTGTTTGTGGTGCTCTCTTAAGTCCATATAGATACAATTTCTAATCTACCTTATTCGGGCTTGCTGTTCTTGCACCTTTTAGCAGATGGAGAGAAGATGGATGTTTTAGATGGATCTGCTGCTGATGTTCCAACAAAGAAAAGAGAAAAGAAGAAATCGAAGGGTGAAGCTATGGATGAAGATGAACCATCCACCACTACTAACGGCGATGCTGCAGAGGATCCTACACCAGAAAAGAAGAAAAAGAAGGAGAAACGAAAGTTAGTCGAAGAGCAAGAGCAGGCTCCAGAGATGGAGAACACCAGTGGCAAGAAGAAAAAGAAGAAGAGCAAAAATGTAGATGAAGAAGATACTCAAACTGCCACTGAAGTAAAGAAGAAAAAAAAGAAATCGAAAAGCAAGAAGGATGAGTGAGAGCTCTTGATAAATTGTGCTGTCAATTAGTATTGTGATATATAATGTTTACCTAGGGATTTTCTTTGGCATAGTTACTCTCATCAGTGTCTTCAGTTTCTTTGAGACTAAGATTTGACCATGCTTCAACATTCAATTGAAACTGGTCCTTGTTGTTCAAAACCAGCCTTTGTGTCTGGAAACTATGGGCTTGTTGCAGATGTTTAATTCAATCCCACTTTATTCCATAATTACTGGGGAAGACTACAAAGTGAGAAATGGTGCAAGCCTGTAAGGTCCTCACACGTTTACTCCTCGCACTTTTACTCCTCTGTACTGACAACACATAGGTGTTGCAGGAGGATAGTAAAACCCTTTTTCGATGAGAATAGGTTTCCTGTTCCTACCCAAAAAAGCTGGACATGAGAAGGAACTAAGCAACTTGGTGCCTCCACTTTCGTCCCTCAATACCCATCTAAACCTAGATCATCTAAGGTTATATCATGATATTGTATGAGAGCGTAAACTCTTGCAGGTATAAAACTTTTTTCGTTTAAATACACGGGGATCGTGAACGGGTAATGCGGGTTTTGTCAAAATGGCCCAAACACAGTCGAGGACACTTTTTGTGAAGTTTTTGGGCTTCACAAGTACCAACCGAAGATAAACACGCAACGGCAAAAGGTGGATAAGGACTTTCTTTGCTCTTGGCCAGATCAGAGGCGACTTGGCAGCTAAGGGCATTGCTTTGATGTGTTTTAGGCAACCAAATGAAATGACGAGCTTTTATATGCTTCAAACTCTCAAACTATGTGGAAAATATAAACTGATCGTCCTATCCATACTATTCTCGGCAGTTAAAAGTTAGCTGATCTAAATTTCCAGCAAATCTTTGTTCAATCGTGGTTTCGGTAAGTGCAGAAGAACGAAGCTGCTACCCATCTACCGGTTTCATACACCACATTCATACACCCCTATGTGTCATGAATGTAAGCCGTAGATGGGGAACGGTAGGTCTAGGAATGCTTCCCATGGAACAATGGGGGGGGGTGGGGGGGGTGGGGACACATAGGTGGTGTATTTTTTGGTGTATGAAACCGGTAGATGGGTAGCAGCTTTGAAACTAGACAGACTGACTGTTTTTGTAGGTTCTGATGATGCAGTACTTATAGATTATTTTACCAAGACAAAACGCAACAGTAAGAACAAATGAAATATTGGTTAGGTAATTAGGTTCATAGTTACATGAGAGGGCAATGGGCATCTGTAGATCCATAACATGTTAAATGCATTATCGAATGACTATTAGATACATCTCTTAAAGTGTCTCTCTTGCTTGTTTCTCTCTCAAATATGATCCTGTTCTTTCACCTTTACAAGAAACTAATCACATCAATGAAAGGTCAATTTTAGATGCCATGAAGAAAACTTAATTTCCTTGATGAGAAATGTTTACTATGTGGTCACATCGTCATAACAATAACCACATATGTATATGTACTCAGGCTAGGTAGGGTACACTCCATGTAAAAAGTACTCGTTTGGTGATAGCATTCAAGACATTACTAATCAACAGTTGATCATTTAATCACTTAAACGTGTTAAAGTAATCAACTTGTTGTTTAACTTGAGATCGAAATGGTGTAAAACTTACCAAATTATAACATGTCAAAAACCCAAATAAGTATATATTCGATTTGGCGTTAGCTTTCAGTTACATCATCAGAGCTCCTTACTTGAAAGTTAAAACCAAAACTTAAAGATGATGCGCAAGTAGAAAGAAAGACAGAGTTAAATGATGATAGTGTTAGGGATGGGAATTAAGATTAAGAAGTTTTCTACTTTTTTAAGAGAAAGAGTGTTGATCCCTGTGATCAAAAAAGAGAAAAGTTATTAATAATCAAGCTGACTTTGTTGGTCAAGTTATTAAAAACTTGACTTAATTTGTTGGACAGCAAGGAAGAGTGAGTCAGGGTGGTAGATGATGATAAACCCTAGCTTTTTTATGCATCACAGTCAACTTTTCTCTTAGTCATCTTGTATATAAAGAATTCACATGTTCATGAAAACTTATTATCTGTCTCAAAATAGAGGAAAGAAAAAGAAGGTTTAGGCCTAGCAGTAGTGGAAATATATAGAGAGTTTAGGCCTATATGTACAGCCTATAGGAGTTAAATGGGAAGACCTCCTTGTTGTGATAAAGTAGGAATCAAGAAAGGTCCATGGACACCTGAAGAAGATATTATTTTAGTTTCTTACATTCAACAAAATGGACCAGGAAACTGGAGATTAGTTCCTACTAACACTGGTAAGTACAAGAAAATAATTTGAATGAACATTGAGTTTCTTTTTGTTATTTATTTTAACTTAATTTATGGTTAAAATTTAGGGTTGATGAGATGCAGCAAGAGCTGCAGGCTAAGATGGACTAATTACCTTAGACCCGGAATCAAGCGCGGTAATTTCACTCCCCATGAAGAAGGAATGATCATTCATCTCCAGTCCTTATTGGGCAACAAGTAATTCTCTCATCTTCTTTTTGGTGGTAATGAGTTTTGAACTTGGGAATCCAATCTACTCTGTGTACTAACTATGTTTTTGGGATTTTCTTGTGCATATATAGATGGGCAGCAATAGCTTCATACCTTCCGCAAAGAACAGACAATGATATAAAGAATTATTGGAATACACACCTGAAGAAGAAGATCAATCAATTTCAATCAGCATTAAATCCTCCTCCGCCTCCTCTTCATCAAGTGATTGCATCAAACTCAACTATTTTCGCTCATCGGCATCATGAGTTGTGCTACACTGACAAATCAGATGACCAAAGTACTACTAATTCATCTCTATTACCTGATCATCATATCATGATTAACCACGGTACAACTACTAGTAGTGGTGGTGCTACTTACGCTTCAAGTACGGAAAACATTTCAAGGCTCTTAGAAGGTTGGATGAGATCGTCTCCGAAACCTAGTTTTAATAAGAAATATATTTTGCCAAATACCAGCAGTACTCCTATCGAAAGCAACAAAGAGGAAGAAACGGGGAATAAACTTCATCATCATGAGCAAAAAATCTGTGATATCATATCATCATCGCATGAATATTTTGATTCACTTTTATCCTTTGAGAATATGAACTGCAACATACCTTGGGAGAAACTATCTCCGTCATCAGAAGATGTTGATCTTGACGAGAAAACGAGATCTTTTCCGGAAATAAATAACATTCAAAAATTAATGGAGAACAGCCAGCAACAACAGCAACAACCATTCAGGTTGTTCGAGAAATGGCTCTTAGATGAAGCATCAATACATCAAGGTATTGTAGAATTGTCTTCATTAAATGATGATCATAGTTTTGGTCATGATATGTAGTCTCTGACGATTATATCTAGATAATTGTACGAGTACTAGCTATACGATATAAGAAAAAAATTGAAAATCTCTACCGCGTAATGTTTGAGGCCCGAGGCCAGTGCGGGACAACAGTATAAGCTAGCAAGCCACCTGCCGCTAGATTGCCATAGATTATAGGGTACATCTTTTAAAAAATTAATTATAAAAAGGTCCTTAAAACTTCATCTTTTTACCATTTTTTTTTCTTATCTTGTAAGATTGCAGAATGAAGCAAAACATTTGTTTCTCGACTCCATCTATAAACTAGCTTACAACGATTCATCTAATAATCTTTAATTCATAACCTCTTTTCGATTCAATACAATGATTCACCTAGTCCTTGTGTGGAAATGTTTAATTAACTGGCTTGTGGATTTAGATTTATTTCATGGACAAAAATTATTACTAAATCAGCTCGACACCACACAATCCCAAACTTCATTAACTAAATAAATATAAATTTTGGGAATATTTTTAAAAGCATTGTGTTTTGTTTGCCGCTACGATGGGAGGTCTGAAGGACGCTAGTCTCCCGGACTATGGTCGACCTGATAGGTCAGGTTTATGGGGCATCATCTTCTAGCAGAGTGAGAGAAGAGTACATCCTTTAAACAAAAACTAATTCAGTTTTAGTCTGAATTCTAGAGATGCGTCTCCCCAATAGCCACCATTGATGCCTGTTTGAGGTATCTGTTGGTGACGAACACACATCTCGAGCTGATGCAAACGCGTTATAAGTAGTGATGAATTGATTATCATTAAATCATAACAAAAACGAACTGTTTTCTTTCTCTTCTAATGGTATCATCGGAAACTTCTAAACAATGTAATTTTTGTCAGATCAAGGAAGTACAATCTTTGAATTTGATTATGATGTTAGGGATTTATTGAATCCTGAAGCCATAATTCGTTCATTTGTTGTATTCGTGAATTTATTCGAAAGGATCGAATTATTGTCCAAAAAAATTAAAAGATCATGTTATGATTGTAGTACAAATTTATAAGGAGAACAATGATTTATGATTGATAATGGAAGTAACCTCTTCCTCACTCGGAGTACAACCTATTTCTTTTAGTTCATTGATTGTTTTTCCTGCTTCTTACACCAAGACTTAAATAAGAACCTTAAAGGAAACAAACCCTAGCAACTACTCACTACCACCCTACACGTGGGTAAATCCCTTTGCTCCAAATTAAACAATCATTTAGGAAATAAACTACTACTAACTATTTTAAACTAATTATTCACTAAGGCACTCTTGCTACCACTAAAGACTGGTTGGGTACATGACAATACCCCCATCTTGAGATCATCCTTGTCCTCAAAGATGGAATTATGGAAAGTGGGAACAAACATGAGTTGTATCCTCCCAAGTAGCATCTTCAGCTGAGGTGTGTGACCATTGAATCAAGAGCTGTTGAACTGTGTGAAAATCCCTTCTTTGTAACTGTAGTTAGGGATTGAATCATCTTTCACTAGTAACTTGGGGATTATCTATGAAGCCCAAGGATCCTTGACATAACTTGTAATGATGTCATTAACCCAAGTAGAAGTGGAGAGATTGAGCACATTGCGCCTACTAGTGGGATCTGAAGGCAATCTTGAAAGAACATCAACAACAGTGTTATCCTTCCTTTGCTTGTAATGGATTGTATAATCAAAGCCCAATAATTTCATCAGCCATTTCTGTTAGAGTATAATGGTGAGCTTTTGATCCATGAAATATTTGATGCTTTGTTGATCTGTGTGGATAATAAAGTGACTGCTATAAAAGTAATGTTTTCACTTGGTAACTGCTTTCACCATATTCAATAATTCTTTCTCATAAGTAGATAAGGCCATGGCTTGAGGACCCAAAGGCTTGCTGTAAAAAACAATTATTCTTCATTCTTGCATTAGGAACGCACCAATGCCAGTGGAGCAAGCATCATATTCAACTACCATTGTCTTTGAAAAATCAGGTAGAGCCAAGATAGGGGTGGAACACATAGCCAATTTTAGTTTGTCAAATGCCTTCAAAGCTTCTGTGGACCAATGGAATTTTTTTTTTCTTCAGCATATCAGTGAGAGGCTTGCAGATTGAACCGTATCTTTTTTTCTGTAATAACCTGTGAGCTTTATGAAACCTCTAAGATGTTTGAGAGTTGTAGGAATTTGCCAGTTCTTCATGGCAATGATTTTCTCTGGGTCAGCAACAACGCCTTCAGCTGTAATGATGTGACCAAGATATTCCAAAGAGGAGTGAGCAAATCATCACTTGGACAACTTTGCATAAAGTTGATGTTGCCTAAGCAAGGAAAGTAACCAAAAAAATAATATTATACATGAAAGGTGGCACTGTACACAAAAATATAATCAAAGTACACACTTTCTAAGATAGTTTTCAAATACTGAATTCATGGGAGTCTGGAATGTTGCAAGTACATTTGTTAATCCAAATGGCATCACTTTAAACTCATCCTGTCAATGATGAGCCCTAAATGTAGTTTTAGGAATGTCAGGGGTATGCACTCTTATTTGGTGATATCCAGAACGCAAATCTATCTTAGTGAAAAACTTAGCTCTATGCAATTCATCTAATAGTTCATCAATCACAGGTATATGGAATTTATCCTTGATTGTAAGCTCACTTAGTTTTCAGTAGTCCACATAAAAATGCCAGTTGTTGTATTTCTTTTTGACAAGAAGGATAGGTGAAGCAAATTGGTTTTGGATATGTTGAATGATGTGAGCATTGAGCATTTCTTTGACTAAGGATTCAACCACAAATTTTTATATGATCTCAGGTTCACAGGTTGAACATTGGGTTTGAGAGGTATTTGATGGTCTAAAATTCATTTTTGGGGCAACTCAGTTGGTTCAACAAAGACATCCTCAAAGTCATTAAGTAGGTCTTGAATAGTAGGTGGAATTTGAGTAGGTGTTGGTGCTACAGAAATGGAGGAAAGTTGGCCTAATAATCCATGAGTAGTCTTTTTGAAAAAGTTCTTTACTGTTTTACCACTTATCAATTTAAGTGTTGGGTTAGAAGATATACCTTGGATTGTAATAATAGTGCCATTATGAAAGAAAGAAATGCAAAAAGTAGAGATATTAAACACCACATCACCTAGGGTGCCAACCAATATTCTCCCATAACCATGACGCATTCGCCTAAAGGTAATAAGTACAATTCCCCTTCAAAATAGTGAATCTGCATCTACCATCGAAGTTGTGGACACATCCCTGAACTGGTTGTTCTGCCACCATTAACAAATGTGACTAGCATGTGTGCATTTGGATGAACTAGGCATTCTAATTTTCTTGCGAGGGAAACATCCGGGAAGTTATGGGTGCTACCTGTGTCAACCAAAATGGTTATTGGTTGCTTTTTAAGTAGACTTGGAATTCGAATAGTGTCACTACTCACATTTCCAATGAGAGCATGGAGGGAAATTTCCATGTCAGTTTCCACTAATATTTCATCTGAATGTTGTGGAAAAGTAACATCCTTTGTGGGAGAGATTTCATCCTCAACAACTACCATAAATAGTTGTTGAGATTTACATCTACGACGCGATACATATTTCTCATCACAATTATAACAAAGACTCATAACACGTCTTTGATTCTGTTGCTCTTGAGTAAGCCTTTTGATATGAGGGACTAAACGGATCTAGGATGTTGATTGTTGTTTGATGTTGAAAAACTGGGCTTCCAAGGAGTAGAAGCATATGTAGAAGGTGGTATTGAATGGGGTTTTATGTATGTAGAATAAAACTTAGAAAAATAAGAAGAAGTTGTTGGTGGTTTAGCAGGGAAAGGTTTTGAAGGTGGGTTTTGAGATGAAAAGGTATTTTCTTGAAGTCTAGCTAGAAAAAATATTTAGGAAAGTGTGTAGGTTTATGCATTTGAACTGAGCTTCTAATGTCCTCATTCAATCCACTGATGAAGCTCAGGAAAAAATATTCTTCAGTGAAGGATGTGTTCTTATTTATCATAAGGATTTTAAGAGTTCAAACTGCTCAAAATATTCATCAACAGTGGTTATTTGGGAGAGTTTGTTAAAACAACCAACATAGTTGTCATTAGCCAAGTCCTCAAAATGGCAGCAAATTCCAGCTGAAAAATCAAAGAACCAGGAATCTGCTTTACCTTCCAAAGACATAAAACTATTTCAACTCTCTGTTGTTCTTCAACATGATGGATCTGGAAATATCTTTCACACTTTCGAATCCAGCTACAAGGGTTTTCACCAGTGAACTTGGAAAGATCTATTTTTGGTGGTTTGTGATTAGGAATATAAGAACCACCTGTTGTAAGAGGTGAGTGGTGTTGAAAAGTGGCTCCAAAAAGAGGAGTTGTAGAATGAGAAGTGGATGCAGTGTGGTTGTTAGATCTGGATAAGATTTCAATCAAGGCATCTAACTTTGAATTCGTGAATGTAGATGTAGATGTGAGCTATTTGATGTTAACACTTATCCCAGTCATGTTTTCTCCATGTGCTTGAGATTCAGTAGTATGAGAAGCAACATCACGGGTATTAGTTTCATCTAAAGATTTGTGTAATAAACTCATCTCTTTTGTTGTTGCGTCTACATCTTTTATGGAAGGACCTCCAGTCATTATGAAGGATTACTGGATGATACCAATTTTTATGACTATAGTACATATTTGTAAGGAGAACATTGATTTATGATTGATAATGGAAGTAACCTCTACTTCACTCGGAGTACAACATATTTCTTTTAGTTCATTGATTGTTTTTCCTATTTCTTGCACCAAGACTTAAATAAGAACCTTAAAGGAAACAAACTCTATCATCTACACACCACCACCCTACACATAGATAAATCCCTTTGCTCTAAATTAAACAATCATTTAGGAAATAAACTACCACTAACTACTTTTAACTAATTATTAAATAAGGTACTCTTGCTACTACTAAGAGCTGGTTGGGTACATGAATCAGTGGTACACCATCCTCTGTGTTTTTTTTTTCATCTTCGATTTTAACCAAAATTTCCAACACCGATACCCCTAGAAATTTAGTATAGAAAATGGGGATTGCCTTCGTGTTATTAGTTTCTTTGTCCTGCTTATGTTGCTTATGAGTCATCTCATATAAACAGATCATGCTATATAAATTACAATAGAAATTATGATTGCTACGCCAGAAACATTTCCCATGAATAAGAACTTGCATACCTCTCGTGGATGACTTTTTAATATTGGAATCTATTTCATTGTTTGAGCAAGTTTTCTTAATGAATTCATAACAAGCAGGTATTGAATTGACTACTCTATGATTTTCTTATAGTTTCTATTTTTTTCTTACCCGTTATCAATTGTAGTTTTTCATGGTAGAACATAAATATCAGTAACCAAAACTCATGATATGATTTTTATCAATCAAATTTTGTTTCATGATTTGGTAAAGCAAAACCCGATTTTCTAGTAATTGTATTAATTAGTAAATATTTAACAAGGTAGATAATAGTTTATAGGCACATTATATCACTACTGGAAAATACAAGTTTAACGTCTGCTAGGACAACACTTAAAATTGCTAAGAGATTGCGTTTGAGAGCGCTACTATAAAAGTCTTTTTTCCCTAAAAAGATTTTGTCGGAGACCCATTGAAATATTTAAATAACGACAACCTTTCCTTTGGATGTCTATCAATAACACCGATAGACATATTTGTTTGTTTGGATGAGATTTTACAAAAAAGTTCGGAATTTGATTCAGCTGAATCTTAAACTAAAATTGAAATTAAAACTTATTATTACTTTCAAACTTATAATTACTTTCAAACTGAATAAATTTTATATTATAAGCTAGATTCAATTTACAATTTTAATCTAAAATAATTCAAGTTTTAAATATAAAAACATCAATTCTTTGTACAATTTTAACAACTTTTTTTTTTAAAACACTCCATATTGTTTAGTAATATTTTACACGCAACACCTTGAATGTGCCAAGATATATCAACTGTAAATGCCATGTAAGAGCCTCCACTCGATTTTTAAATTTATCTTTAGCTTCCTTAAGTGCACCAGTTTCTCTTGTAGTAAATGAAAAACTCTAGAAAAATGATGGAGGAAGAAAGGTAGATGACACTTAGTATAAATGTCTTGTTGTTCATGCGTTTACGTAGTCATCTACATATTGGCACGACAAAAGAAGTCGTTAAGGTATATAAAAAAACAATGAATTTTGGAATCAAGTATTCTAAAAATTTGAGTGTCAAATTGACTGGATATTGTAATAGCGACTTGGGAGGTTATATTGATGATATGAAGAGTATATCGGGATATGTTTTTTCTCTTGGTTCGGGTATTTTCTCGTGGACATCAAAGAAGAAACAAACCATGGCTAAATCCACAGCGGAATTTGAATATATTTCAGCATTAATAACTACTTCTCATGTAGTATGGTCGAGAAGAATTCTAGAACACATTCAAGAGAAACAAGAAGGAAGAACTGGAATTTTTGTGACAACAAGTCAACAATTGCCATGTCTGAAAATTCAGTAAAGCGTTGCAGAGCAAGGCACATTAAACTTAAGTATTATTTTATTCGAAAAACGGTTGAAGAAGGTGAGATTCAACTCAAATTTCTATGACGGGAGACCAATTGGCGGACATATTCACCAAGGTACTCCCTAAAGGAAAATTTCAACATTTATGTGAGCTACTAAAAGTTGTAAAACATCACATCAAGGAGGAGAATGTTGAGTAATGTAATGTTCAAGTGTACATAGGAATATGCAGTGAACAATCAAGTGCATAATATTTTGCACTTAATTCGCACTACATATTAATAATGTATAGTCAGTACCAAGCCTTGATAAGAGAGTGTAATAGAAGTGTAACCTAGTTGCTAGTGTTACTAAGTAAATGTATGGTAGAAGTCCACATATATCTAAGTAGTAGGTCACTTTTGGACCTAGTATAAATCGAAAAAGGTTATGTAAGAGAGCAAGAGAAGGAAATCATATATGAATGTAATCTGTAAGAAGAAATTAAGATTTTTCCAGCTTTCCATAATCAAATTGTTCTTAAGATAATTTTTAATTCGGTCAAATATCCAACATATACATATACCCATAAACCCAGATGTATAATTTTTGTCAGTTCGCACTTTGCCATCAACAAAAATGTGTCTTTGCATCAAAATAACAATAACCTCACAGTATGTAAGGCCGTACTTCAACCTGTTTGGCAAGATAAGAATCTAAAGAATACATGCCCTTGATTTGTGTGTACCAAACTATGGCTTGAGAGCCTGATCTTATACAACAAAATAAAAAATTACATCACAAGTTATCGAGAATCCAATGTTTGGAAGCATTAAGTTCATAGTTTTTAGACTCGTACAAGTCACTTCAAGGTTTTAGAAATTGATCCGACTCGGTCGTTTGAATCGATCTGTCAAAGAATCGTGACAAATCAAGCTGAATCGGCGACATCATCACTAAATCACGTGACTTTGGCTTGTTACTTCAAGGAATATAAACATTTCCCACCAGGGAATCGACCCGGAGACCTGTATAAATCAATAATAAGTCTTGAACCATTGTTCCACGTTCTGTTTTTGTGTAAAATTATCCATATAATATAGTTATTCTAATTATTAAATAAAATTTTCACTATATTATTATTTTGTAGTATTTTCTTATATATATCTAACGAAATATTAAGACATACTTAATTTCTACATCTTTTAATCTATCAATATAATTTAACTATAAATCTTCGATTCACGTTTCAACATAATAATTGATTCTTAAAAATGAAAAATGAGTCACTTGGGACTTGACATATGTTCCTCTACGATTTTACAAGATTATCTTCATACACGTTTTCCCGAACCTAATCATGTCCAGAAAGAAGTTCAGTTGTTAGAAAACCATCATCTGGTTGATGTGGTTTACCCAGGCAATAATACCATAATTGACTTTGTTGTCCCACCAAAATTGTATTTACCAAATGTGGGAACGTATGAATTTCAAATGTGCCAGAGATTGAATATTGAAGCTAAACCTAATATTTTAGGAAATATAAATCGACACATTTTCTTAAGATTGACCACCACTTTCATATACTTCATTGTGGCCAACTTTGTGAGTCAAATTAGATTGACTTTAAGGATCCACAATTATTCAGATTATTGTTATGTGATTCATAAATTGTGACTAATCCTTTCGTGGTCTGGCTGAAGACTTTAAACTTAGCGCTTCATGGGAGGAAACCCATATGCTTTTGGTACACAGTGCTGGTAATATCTTTCCTTATTTATTTTTCTCATTATTTTCTCTTTGGTCATGCTTTCATTCATTTATCTTTAGAACATCGAGGACTATGTTCAATTTAAGTTTGGGGATAAGGGAGAAAAACTTAAAATTTTTGTTGTTCCAAAAACTCATAAATGTAGAAACTTGTGAACAATTGAGGATGACACTAACCATTCTAGGTAGATGGAAACAAAATTCTTGTCTATAAGAGTTGGTGTGCCCAGCTAAATGGTCTATTCATAAAAGGACATAGCTCTGGTGTTAGAAATAACATGATAGTCATCACCATATCTCGGAATCATCACCATATCTCGGAAGCATCACCATATCACGTTCTGTTTTTATTTTTGCATCTTTTTGTGTTTCTCTAAGTAATTTGGTGGGCCACTAGTATCGCCTTGTTATCTCCATGATAAAGTAGAATGATTGAGATAAAGCCCCACTATTTTAATTGAACTTGACTAATGATAAAAAAAAGACACTTGGATAGCAATATGTTGTTGGGGTTTTGTTCCGTGAAGTTCCGGAACTCTCCGGAGCGTATCTTGGGGTGTTTACCAAGTTATGTGGTTTCTAAGTTTAAGGTTTCCTAATTAAGGTATGAGGCTATTTTTAGGAGTTCTAAGACTTGGGGAACAAGGATGTAACTACCATATAAGAGGGCTTATATGGTGAAGAGAATTTTATCTCTTGTAGAATCCTCTCAAGAACGAGAGAGATCGAGGTCACAACCATTGTGTACAACAATAGTGGGCGATGGGGAAAAATCTATGTGAGTAGAGTGATTTGTAGAAAGAGAGGGTATGGGAGAAATCTAGGGTTTCTAGGGTCATATGGGAGAATCTAGAATTCATGATGTTCTTCATGTTCTTGTCTAAAGTCGAAGCAACCATGGCGGTGGAGGTTTATGGAAGAAGAAGAACAAAGGAAGAGGTAAACTCTTCATAATATGTCTTGTTGTTTCTAAGTCGTTTAGCACTAGTGGGTTACATAACTAGTTGATTATATGAAGTGTATCAATGTAATAACTTGTTATGATAATGAAAGATTCTCGGGGTGGTCTTGGCCGTGGATGTAGCCTACAAAAGGTAGGTGAACCACGTAATCTTTGTGTCGTGTGTGATTGTCTACTATCGTATTCGTTACATTCGTGCTAGTATTATCAATCATGCTAATCTAAAGATGAAAGTAAAGGATTTTGAGCTAGTTATCTAAAGTAGGATGTTTCATGGAATTGACTTCTATAGAAATATGCCGGTTTGAGATGAACGTAATCTCGGTTTCCTGACAAGTGGTGTGGTAAACGTGGATAAAGATGGCAGTGATCCGGTGATTTGAACAAGAGGTTTCAAAGAAGAGAAAGTTTTGGTTTTTAGCGGAAGGATATAATTTATGAAGATGATAATTCGATCAAGGTCGAACAAAGAATGGGACGACATCGAGAAAGATTCGACAACTTTGCTTGATGTGACTATGATTCGTGTTGAAGGTGTTTTCTTTACGAGAAAAGATCGTCCGTAGGTTCAATCGGCATCTGCAAATATTAACAAAAGAATGTTTTGAATCATGGTGCTGCTATGTGACAATCGTTCATACACAACATATGAAGATTGTAGCATGTTTTGTCTACATGGAGGATGACTCAAGATTGTTGGTTCTTGGAGTTGGTGAATTTGTCTGGAATTGTTTGATGGATCAGATTAAACAATGTCAAGTGTTAGACGTGTGTCAAAGAAACAATATTCTACACAAGGTGGAATGATGAGTGGTCATGGCGACGAAGTAGTTTGGGGGTATTTGATAGACATATTTTTGTGTCTGATTTGTCTTAATTCTATATATTGTTAGTACTTATTATGGTGTTTTATGCTGTGTAGGTATTTTTGGGTTGTTTTTTTTTTTGAAAGATTGGCTCGGAAAAGTGTTAAAAGCACCCAGTCAATTTACTAAGGGAACCCCAACTTTGGATAGGGGCACCCTAGTAGTTAACAACACCCATATTTTTGAATAAGGGTACCTCCTTCTCCTCTATCGGAATTTTATGAGAGATTTTCTAGATTTAAGGCAAATATATCTTCTTGCCTATTAAAAAGGGACAAAAAGTCTGGGGTTTTATTTAAACATAAAGAAGATATTTTTTATAATAAAGAAGATAGCATCCCAAGATTTGATTCTATCAAATAAAGGAAGTTGCATGATAAATAGAGAAAGAAATTATTCCCGAGATATTTTCATTAAAAAAGACAATCATTTGGAGTTATGGAAGGAGATACTTGAGAAGCTATGACTTGGTGTGTGTATAAATAGGGTGTTAGAAGATCAAAGGAGGAGGAGGGCCGGAGGCCGACACCAACAATAAGTTTCTAAGTTTTTTCAAGTTATTTTCTTTCTTACTATCTTCGTAGTTTTTTGTAACGATGAGCTAAATCCCACCTCTGGGACAACAGAGGAAGCCATATTTCATTATTAAGTGGTAACTATGATTAATTCTACAACTATTTACATTGATTTTAATCAATTTATATTTTTTCTTAATTAATTGTTATTTTGTTTGATGATGTATACTTAGACTTAGAGCTTTTGATGCATCATGCTTATGATTTATATTTAATATTTTAGAAATCTACTTTAGGTAAAAAATCAGAGTTGATAATTTGAGTTATAATTGTTCAGAATTAATGTATGAATCACTTAATATGATAAATTGTGAAATCATGTGTCCCAGTAATCCTTAATATTGATATCATCTTTTAGTTATTTTATAGCTTTAATTAGAATTAGGTCTAAAATCAAATCTCAACAAGTCCGAGTGAACGATAATATTTTTACCACTATTACAACTATATCAAATTTTTGGCGCCGCCGACGTGGACTTGTTTTAAGGTTAGGGTTTTAAATTTTTTTAGGTTTAGTTTTTAATTAGTATTTATTTTATTTTTATTTTATTTTCCTTTTCATATTTTATATGGGTATTCTCCTTGTCTTTGTTGTGCAGGTAAAGTTTTACATTATTGTGGAAATTGCTTACCAAAAAAGGTAAGTAGTAAACCTCAATTTTTTTAGATTTTTCATTAAATTTTTATTTGTATATATTTATTTTAGATTTTATTTTACTTTTTATATATAAAATAAATAAAAACACTGTGATCACACCAATTGCATTCGTCAGACTACCGAGTTTAGGAAAACCCGTGGAAAAGTAAGCTGAACCAGTGTCGTGGACCTTAAGGGAGTTACCAGCTAAAAGTACACAATCCTTAGCATCATACCTTTGACCAATCTTTGACTGTAGGTATATTTTGCTAAGGAAATATGAGCTTACCTATTTAGTCAAACCTGCATTTGCACGTGCACAAAAAAAATATATCGAACTGGTATTACGATAGCCAATACAATGAATACCCGACAGAATTTCAAAATGGACATTACCCGTACTATGACCATAGCGTGTATAGTACTTGGGACCACTACCAACCTTTCGAAGGTTATGGCTCCTACCATGATGGTCCCAATTACTATTCATACACGTACCAGTCTTATGAACGGGAAAACAAGCAAAATTTGAGTTTTTCGTCATTAAAGGATTTAATCAAACAGTTGAGCCCTGGTACTATTTATGATCCTTTTATTTCTCTAGAAGAGGCCCTCAAGCAGTTGACTGAGAATACAAATAGGTTTGAGTTAGAAACGAAGAAACAAATTGCAACAATTAGTAATTCTCCTCTAGAAGAACCCCTCGAGCGGTTGCGACCTAGTAATCCTTATGAACCCATTATGCCTCTAGAAGATGCCCTCAAGCACTTAACGGAGTCGACAAATATGTTTGAATTATTTGCAAAGGAATACAGTGCAACGATAAGAATTGCTCGAAATAATCTCAATTGTCAATACAGTGTTTCCAATATTACCCTTGAAAAAATGAGGATATTTACTATTCACCTAATCAAGATGACGAGATTAGAATTGGTAACACTACTAGATTAAATAAGGTTCAACCATCTTCATATTATTATGATGATGAAGAGAGTATTGACGAAGAGTTTGAAATCCGTAGTCATAATGATCAGAGCCATAAGATCTAAATGGCTAGTGGCATATATCCGTTTCATGTTGTTAAACTCACCAAAGATAACTATGAAAATTGGTTCATCCAAATGAAGGTGTTGTTTGGTTCACAAGATGCATATGAGGTGTTAGAGAAAGTTCACGTCGAACCGGAGGATGAAGAGACACTTTCACAAATAAATAAATATGACAATTGGCTTAAGAAAGGAAGACAGGAAATCTCTCTACCTCATCTATCAAGGTATGGATGAATCATCGTTTGAGAAGATATCGAGGGCCGCCAAACAAAGCAAACATGGAGATTTTAAAAAATTCCTTCAAAGGCGTGGACAGAGTAAAGAAGGTTTGATTGCAAGCTCCAACAGGTTTGAATCTCTATCCATGAAAGAGTCTGAATTAATATAAGATTATTTGTCAAGAGTTTTAGTTGTTGTTAATCAATTAAGTGAAAATGGTAAATTCATGGACGATAGTCGTGCAATCGAGAAAATACTATGATCACTTGTTCCAAAACTCGACTATATTGTCATCGCAATTGAAGATTCAAAAGACGTTGAATCCGTGGCGGTGGATGAACTCATGGATCCTTACAGTCCGATGAAGAAAGAATGAGGAAATAAATTAAGAAGGAGCAGTATAACAAGTTCTACAAGCTAAGATTACCTTAAAAGACAAAGGACAAAGCTCTAGTAGTACCATCATAGGAAGAGGACGTGGATATTAATAATGAAAGAGGAAGAGGCAAACCGAAGGACGATGAGCAAAGGGGCTAGAGGTTAAGCTTCACAAGAGGACGCGGTAATAAAAATAATTCATGATGTAAATATAGGCGAATGTATAAATTTCATATTGAACGTAATGATTGTCATAAGCTTGGTCATTATGCTTCAGAGTATCATTTTTCTTCAAATGACGTCGACGAGGAAGCCAATTATGCTAGTAAAGAAAATCAAGAAGACCGTACTTTGCTAATAGCCTATAAAGGAGGTGACTATGATGAAAATTGTACATAAACACTTAATACAGAAGCGATAAACCATATTTGCGGCACGAATGAGAAGTTGGTGGAGCTTGATGAATCATTTTTTGGCAACATGACATTCATAAATGAAGCGAAAACTCCAGTGACTGGTCTTTGAAAAAATTTAATTCGGTTAAAAAATTGAAAGTTATCAAAACTACTTCTAATGTTTACTATGTCCCTAATGTTAAAATAAATATATTAAGTTTGGGACAATCCAGAAAAAGACTATAGGATGAATATGGAAGACCTTATTCTTTTCATAAGAGATAAAAGGGAAAAATTAATAGCCATAGTGCCTATGATGGGAAATAAAATATTTTATTTGAACATTCAAAATGACATCATGAGATATCTAACAACTTGTGTGAAAGACTCGTCATGACTCTGGCATCTTAGGTACACCTCAATTTTGGAGGCTTAAAACTATTTCCAAAACAAAAGATGGTAAAAGGATTGCCAAGTATTGACCACCTGGATCAGTTTTGTAAAGGTTGTTTACTTGGGAAACATTTCAGAAAAAGTTTTCTTAAGGAAACATTGACGAGAGCCACAAAGACGATACAATTGGTTCACACAGATGTATGTGGACCTATAAAGCCAAATTCTTATGGTGGAAATAACTACTTCCTCATATTTGTCGATGATTTTAGTCGAAAAACTTGGGTTTACTTCTTAAAACAAAAATCAGAGGTCTTTTCCAATTTCAAGAAATTTAAATCCCTAGTTGAAAAAGAAAGTGGCTTTGAGATTGTGGCAACGAGACCATACAGGGGAGGTGAATTTACTGCAAAGGAGTTCAAGTCTTACTATGAATACACTGTAATACGTCGCCCGCTTACGATTCCATATAGACCTTAACAAATAAGAGTTGTCGAAAGAAGAAACAAAATGATCCTCAACATGGCCCGGAGTATGCTGAAGACCAAGAGAGTGCCCAAGGAATTTTGGACTGGAGCATTTGATTGTGCGTTTTACTTGATAAACCTATGACCCACAAGAAGTGTGTGGAACATGACTCCTCTAGAGAGGAATAAAACCCGACGTCTCACATTTGCGAGTTCTGAAATATTACATATGCTCATGTGCCGAGTCAGATAAGATCGAAAATTGATGACAGAAGCACCAAGAACATACTCAGTATTTATGACTCTCTCAATCCAAGGGATACTAGTTGTATGATCCGATCAACCGAGGAGTTATCTTAAACAAGGATGTGGAGTTCGATGAATAAGGTATTTGGGATTTTTGTGTTCTAAAAAAGAATTATAATTTCCTTCCAATCTTAGAAGAAGAAGAACAACACCAATTACCGCAACCAGTTTCTCCACCTACTTCACCACCTCCTTCGCCTACAAATTAGAGTGTTGTACAATCATCACTGGAAGATAGCTCCAATAAAAGTCCTTTTCGGACGAGAAGTCTACATGAGATCTTGTACCACTATTTTGTTACCCTGCAAGTTGTGAACCGGTTAGAAAAATTGTAAAAATACAAAAAAATGGAAAAATGTAACAAAAAAAATAAGAAAACATAGCTTGGAGTCAATAAGGTCTATGAAGAAAGAAAAATTTTGAGAGAGAAATAGAAAAACATAAGAAGAGATAGGTGGTAAAAATTTATAATCAAAGACCAGATCATAAGCATGTTTTCGGAACCACCAATTCACAAATTTTTTATCATCATGATAATACGAGTTAGAATTATTGCAAATAAAGTTTAAGGGAGGATGTTGAAAATAATAAACTTGATTATGCCTAGAATATTCCAAAAAATTAGAGACTTATCTAGATATAAGTCGATTGCACTAGATAGACCTAGAATTTCTTAGGCAGTCAAAGTCAGTACCTTAATATAAAATAAAAAGCTATAACTAGAGTCTTCAAGAATGGTCTTAGACTAGATAATAAGAGAGACTTATAGAGTTATGAGGATCGGTTCAGTAAAGCTATAAATAACTAGTAGTGGATTCAGTTGAAAATTGTAACTAAGTGAAGTGAGTGTCAAAGAATTTAGATGATCAAGTAAGTCTCATGTGGTTGCTATTGAGTGAAAACTCATAATGAGTAGTAAGGTGAGAAAGAGTGAATTATGTAAGTCGTGTAAAGAGAGTTAAGGTCTGTGCACTAAAGGTTGAAGAAAATAAAAGATAATTGTTTTTGCCAGAAAATCATGAGCACTGAAATCTCACTTTCGTTAAACCTCTCCTAAACCTTTTTAAGCCTTCGAACCTCAAACCCATTTCCAACAATAATGACAAAGTCAACGGCAGTATAAGGCAACAAAATTGCACAATAAGAAAGGACATTCTAATGGTTTACAACAATGTTTTAAGAACCGAACTAGACATCGAACCGATAACATCGATGGATTGATGCATGTCGTAAGTGCAAAAAATTAATCAATATATTACCCACTAATTGACTAGTAATATAACAATAGTAAGGATTGTTTCATAAAGAGCTGTGTAATTGGGATGCTATTTAGATTAGAAAAACGTTAATAAAAGTACATACTAAAAGGGATTGGTTGTCTAACGCAATTAAAAAGAATAATAAACAGATAATAAGAAAGAAGAGATGATTAGGGAACCATTCGCCCTTATCAAATGTTGACTCAAGTAGTATACTTATCTATCTTTTGTTAGAACCATTCATCACCAACCGTAGAATAACATCTAGATCAGTGTTATCCCCAAAACTCCTTTTATCACCGTATACGGAAGCTCTCGACTACCAGACTCTATTCGTCTGACCCACCAAACTAGTAACTCACTTAAAGTGTAACCCAATCGAACACTTTAAGCTTTTTGAATTCAGGTTGATCCCAATAGTTAAACTCTTAGATCAAGGTCCACTTGCTGATGTTTTCTTCACTCGCAATTGCTCCCCAGACTCCCTCTGCAAGGTCTTGTGATTTCTACTTGTGTAGGAGGTATTCGACTATTATACTTATCTCACAACTCTCTACTAGCATTAAACTGCTCAATAGATTAATCTAGTGAATCACTTGAACAATCTAGAAAATCGATTATAAACCCTAGATATAGTGAAAACAAACGACAATGATAAAAACTATGAATAAATTAATATAATTAATAAAGATTTACGCTTAGAATATTGAATTCATTCATAATCAATAAAAACTAGCTACTCATGATACAAGAGAAAAAAAGAAATAACAAGGTTTCCCCCTAAAGGGGTAAACCCTAGAATAAATCTCTCTTCTCTCATTGTCTATGTAAAACCCTAGGTATAAGTATCTATGTATGTCTTTGTCCACAAAAGTATTAGAATAGTCTCTTAAATAGATATCCCAAGTTGTATAGGTGCCAGTGGTCAAATCCCGGTCATACTAGGTTTTGAAAACTCAAAAATAACATAAAAACCCGTCAAAAATACCTAGCTCTCATATCTTCCTCGGCCACCTGACCCTCTGAAAAAGTTATTTCTTCCTGAGTTTTCCCTCTATGGCTTGACTTTTCCGAGATTTCTACTTTTCTCGATGGCCTGACCCTCCGAGGCAATTCTGGACTTGTTTTTTTTCCTCATAACTTCCCCATACGGCGTCAGAATGGCCTCATTCTTTCATTGTTGGCTTCGTTTCTTCGTTCTCTTCAATATAGTGATGAGAAATCCTGAATTTGGACGAATTTGACTTGGTCTTTGACTCTTCTTCACTTTTATCACTTCTTTCCTTGTACAATCTAACACTTTGTAGCTCTTTTTTAAATGATTCACCTAAAAAAAAATATCTACAAAAAAAAACATAATATACAGTTATCATGGATCAGGGTTAATTTTTTCTGGTTCGACCGGTAATTTACTGTGTCAAAGATATAAGAAACTAGAAACGAACCACTAGATGACATGAATACCATATAATTTAAGAGAAAGGGATGAGCACGATTGCGACTCTTTTTCAATATCAAATTATTTTTTATTTTTCTTAGATTTTTTAGAACGCATAGAAAGACAGAGAAAGTAGTCGTCATCATAATCAACAATTACCCGTTGGTTGATTTGTTCAGATGTAAATCATCTTGTTTGGCTCAATCAATTTCATATACTATTAGTTTCTTGTCTACTTAATCACATATTAGTTACTCCTGCTTGATTCTTTTGGTATTGAGTTTTCAATATATATAAAATTCATCCTGATTCAATTTTTATTAATGATACTCTCTTCGTTTCTGGAAAAGTGTTACTATCATTTTTTCATTTTAGCCTAAAAATAGGTCAATTTAAAAAAATGATAGTAACTCTTTTCCTGGAACAAAATAGTATTTATTATAACATCACTTAGTTTCAACATTATACCATACTCTGATCTTATGAAAAAAAAAATCGATCAAGACCCCTTATTCCAAAATCAAAACATCACAACAACAAATTACAACTTTCATAAACAAAAGAAATTAAACCCCTAATTTTTTTTATTCAACAACTATGTTTACCATATTTCCCTTTCCAGCAATTTGTTGTTATGTGAACCTTTTTTACTTCTCCACCGTGATGATTAATGTCTTACGAGCTTTTTCTTTAGTTCATCTCTGTGATTAATATTTTTGGGTGATTGCAGTGTAGTCGATTTCGGCCGAGATGGTCGAAATCTCGTCGATAATATCGGTTTCGGCACTCATCCGAGACGAGACACGCTATATAGCCGATACGGTATTTGGCCGATAATTTTGACCGAGATGACCCGAAATGAGTTGACCGAGATGGCCGAAATTAGGATGGGGATTTAAAAAAAACAAAAAAAATCCAAAAACCAAAAAAAAAACCATAAAAATAATAAATGAATTTTCTTATCCTAGTTCTAGGGTTTCAATTGTTACTATATTTTTTATAATATTTTAGAAAAATGAGTACTAGTTTTATATCTTAATAGGTCCAATATGAAAAAATATGTGATATAATAATTATAGGTATAAAATGTGTGGACCGATATTTAGAACCGAAATCTCCCCGTTACAAAGATGTACCAGTGTATCGCTCTCGACCGATACAAATCGAAATCCGATATTGACTATATTGGGTGATGGAGGATCTAAAATTTGGATGATGAAATCTTTTTAGCTTAGAAAATTTGCAGAAATAAGGGAGACTGATGATGATTTTTTTGGGTGATTATATGTACATCTAGTAATTTTTTATATAAATTTTTTGATTAATGTTTATCAATTGGATACATTAAACTATTCGATTGAAAACTAAACTTTGAGCTTCAGTTGAGAGAAGAGAAAAACAAAATAAAAAATTTAAAAACTATTATTAGAGAAAAATCTGGTTGAACCACCTAAAAACCTAGTTGACTCACTTGGTTCACAAGTTGGACTGGCCAATTCACCCGTTTTAGTAATTTTAAAACGGTTTTTATGAGAATTAATGGGTCAGTATTTATGTGGTCAATATCGGCCGTTACGGCCGCGATAACGGCGATATTCAAGGTATCGCTTTAAGAGCGCGACGAATCTTTAAATATCGCCGTTACGGTCGAGATACGTCCGATATTCAAGGTATATGCTTGTTGTTTAATCTAGATTTTTTGAACTTTGAACTTAGAATTGTAAATAAATCAACAAAAATATAGTTAATTCTTGGCATTCACATGCATAAAATTTGGATATAAGATTTGGGACTCCCGATATTTCACCGATAATCTCCCCAAAATATTATTATCAAAGTGTCAAGGTCCCGGCCGAGACGAGACCGAGATTAACTACATTGTATAAAATTTGAACCAACTACCGTAGTCGATTTCAACCTTTGCCGAAAATCTCAGCCAAAACAGTCTAACTCGGCCAGAGCCGGTTTGTACCGGCAGAGATTTTAGGCCTGACATGTATAAGAAAATTAAAAGATAGTCGAGTGGAATCAAAGCAAGATAAAACAGACACTGCCGAGATCTTTGATGTGTCTCCGTTTGATTAAGTTGTTTGACTGAAGTAGTTAATCAGGAGAAGAAAGATAGAAAAGAGACGCGGAGACTTTTTTTTTTGAAGCATTAGAGAGGCGGAGATGGAAAGTAGATAGTAAAAGCTAGGCTAATTAGGTTTCCAGGGATTTATATTCATAGATTAGATTTACCAAAAATACCCTTGAACGTATATAGGTTTAACAAGTGTTAAAAGTGAAGCTTGACGTCCCTTCTAGACTTGCCTAATAAGTAGGGCTGCACAACGGGCGGTCGGTTTGGTTTTAAACCAAAACCAACTACCAACCCGTATATAGGCGGTTTTTGAAAATCAAAACCAACTACTAACTCGTCTATAGACGGGTCGGTTTGAAACCGATCCGCATCGGGTTCGGGCGGATTCGGTTTTTTACGGGTTAAACCGTATTGACTGAGTAATAACCCCAATCCATAATGAGCTATGAGCAGTGCATGTAGGTAGGTGGAACCTACATTCCACCAGGCTAAATGCTTAAAAATTTCTATGCTAAAGAATGCAGTAAAGACAAAAAAGAATGATACAAACGAAAAGTAATAAAAAATTATACAGTTAGCAATTATCTATCATGAGCTCACTAAGCACCTTCAAGAACATACATCCAAAAGTCCTAACATACAGAATATTGCAAAGTATGAACATCACCTCTTAACACAAAATGAACAAAGTAATTACTGCACAACTCAACTTTTCCGCAACGTACCAGGTTTCAAATCTTTGTGTATAACTCCATTGGCATGTAAACACTCCATTGGCATGTAAACACTCCATGGCACGAGCCATTGGCATGTAAACACTCCATGGCACGAGCAATATCAAGTGCATAACCTATGGCCACACGAATATCAAGTTGTTTCGGTCTGATGCTGAGTAATTACTTCCTTAGAGACATCCCAGGTAAAAGCTCCGTAGCTATCACCATAATAGGATCCTTACAAGCTCCAATAAACTGCAAGAGCAATAAGCCTACACTCTAAGCAACACAAAATGAAAACTAGTACCAACACAAATCAACTAGACAACTATTACCTTAACAAGGTTTGCATGTTTAACTCTAGACATCATACCGACTTCAAGAACGAACCGTCCTTCCAGTACATCTCATTCTTCTTGATTATTCCCACAATTAAGAACTTTAACTGCAATAATTTGATTACCATACCTGAAAATCAACAACAACAACAGTTGATAAATAACAAAGCAAAAAACAATCACACACACACATATCAGTAAACATTAAAGCTACACATATCTTAGCCATAACAAACAAACAAACTTGTATTCACATTTAATAACTCCCCGTCTAACATTAAATCATACATACTTATCAAAAACAAAATCAATTGAAAAGTGATTAGAATTTTCAAAAATTTTACCTTCCTTCATAGACTTTGCCATGTGCACCTTCACCAATCTTAGCTCCAATAAAGAGTAATTTAGGATCAATTAAGAGTTTCTTATCAATATCAAACTTATCAAGAGGAAACACAGTAGAAGATGAACAAGAATTTGAATTTGTTGTTTGATTCTTCAATAATTCTTGTTTTCTAATTCCTTCCTCACAACAACTCATACTCATACTGTTGTAGTAGCAGAACTAGTAATTTTTGGAATCAATAATTTTACCTGTATGTTCTCCAAGCATCAAACCAGAACCTGATAGAGGCAGTGATGAGTCTCCACTTTAGATAGGGTAGTGAGAGTGAGAGCGGCGTGAAGAATAAAAGATGAAGATTAGGTTTAGTTTAGTAAGGTTTCTTCTTTAGCTGGATGGCTAGTGTTAGTAAATAAAAGAAGCATGACACGTGGAAGAAGATCAAGATAGGAAGCAACTAAATTAAAAAGAGCGAGAACCACACAATCAATATTAAAAATATCAAATATCGAAAAGACACGAAGCATCTGAACAATGGATTGCATGAAGGACACATATGATCGAGAAAGTTGAAGTACATCGAATAAAACAAACAGCATTAAATGATGGAAGATCGAAAAAGTAAGAATAATGATTACTTTTTTATCTTGATAATCGAGAAAGTAAAGGTAATAATTACTCCAATTATTTTAATGATCGAGATAATAGAAGTCTAAAAAGATAGGAAGACACGTGTCGAATATATAAGACATCGAACCAAGAAGCAATTAAAAGTGATTTGTCACCTAGTGATCGCACCAGATAAAAGAGGAAATACAAGAACGATGGGTACATCGAAATAAAATGGATCGAACCAAGGAAGAGGTAATCCAAGAATGACGACAAGACTGGATAAAATGACACGAGAGCATCGACCCAAAGTAGAATCGATCAAGGAACGATGACCAAACTGGAGAAAATGACACGTTGCACAAAGAGGGACCTAGTAAATAAATCTATAAATAGAAGAAGCCAAACAACAAAGAGAGGGTCGGGAAAAAATAGGAAGAAAAACCTGAGAAAGAAAGAGAAGATATTTTTAGGTATGAATCTAGGAGAAGTAATTATATTATGGAAGGATTTTTTGTACTTAATTAATCAATTTGTAAAAATGATAGCTCAAAGATGTTAAATTTGAGTAATCATATGCATCGTACAGAAAAGATTTTATGTTTGGCACAGAAGTGATTTTATAAAGTCAATACAAAGATGTTTGGGTGTTACTCGATTTCAACTTTAAATTGATATGTGAGAATATGATTGGTTGTTTAGTCGAAAAGATTTTTTGGCATAAACAATTTGGCGCTAGAAACAGGGACGATTAAAGGATTTATCCTACCTGATGAAGGAAAAAAGGTTTTAATTTCAAAAATAAGTCGTCCAAGAAAGAAACATTTTTTATTAAGAAAAGAACGGATATGGTTGAAAAAAAATTTAAAAGAAAAAATTGGAAGAATTCAATTTTGCAAGATACAAAAAGTAAAAAGTTTATTTACATAAGCATGTTTATTTGACATGAAAAATGTTTGAAAAGATAGTTAAGAATATGAAACGAAGGATTTTATGAATTAGGAAAAAATCAGATTTGTGATAGGAAGAATTCACAGTTAAAGCAATAAATAGGATCTCTTATGATTTTGATGTGTAAGAGTTCATTTGACTGATTTTCTGAGATATTTTTAGATATCAAGCAAGGAAAGCAATCAGCAAGGCGAAAAATAGTTAAGAAACAACAGGATCTGAAAAATATGTCTCAAGACGCTAATTCTGGGAACCAAAATGATAATGAAGACTGGGAGAATAGACAAGATGAAGGAAGAGAATCAGGACAACAACAAAGTAACGAGGGAAATCATACCCCAAATCAAGAATTAACACCAAACACAGTGGTTCAGAATTACTCTTCAGATCATGGGAGTTCTCAAAGAAGAATGCAGCAAATACAGGATTTATTAGAAGAAATAAATGAAATGAGAGAGGAGCAAAAAGCAAGCAACCATCGAATTGAATTACTCGCAACCGAAAATCAAGTTTTAAAAGATGTAATTCAGAGAAAGCAAAGACCAGCTGTGACAAAAATACGGAATCAGGAGGTAATGTCAAGTAGACAAATATCGAGAAGTGAACAACGGAATCCAGATCAAAGAATGGTACTATTAGGATCGACATCTCGAGTAAGAAGACAACAAGAAAAAGAGATTCTATGAACCCAATGGGAAACATGCTTGGAAACGATGGAACAAATGAAAGAAGAAATTAAAGGATTAAAAAATAAAGAGGGGGGAAGAATAGAAGAAGTATTGAAAGAAGCAAAGCGAACTCCGTTAGCACAACATTTGACATGTGTATCATTACCAAGAGAATATAATATACCAGTATTCGAATGTTACGATGGTACCAAGGATCCAACATCACACTTAAAGTATTATAATCGAGTGATAACCCGGTGGGACGATCATGAAGCAATCATGTGCAGATGTTTTCCATCCAGTTTAACAGGGACGGCATTATTGTGGTACGACAGATTACCGGAAAATTCCATCCATAATTATGCACAGTTGGTGAGGAAGTTTCTTGAAGCATACATGTATAATAAACCAGTTGATTCAGGGGAGGACAAACTTTATTCATTAACATCTTGGCCAGAAGAATCGATTCGATCATATACAGTCAGATGGCATGCGATATGTCAAGCAATAGGTGAATTAGACCCAATAACAGCTATAAACCATTACAAATGGGGGATTGTTGATCGGAAAAGCCAGCTTTTTGTTGAGATTCACCGAAAATCCAAAAACTGAAGGCCAGTTAAGAGAAATAATAGAAACATGTGCGAGGCTCCAAGACATACAAGAGCAAGGATCGAGAATCAATCCAAGAAGTCAAGGAAATACAAGGAGAACAAATTCAGTTGAGGAATCACCTGATCAGAAAAGGAAATTTCTTCCAAAATTCGAATCAAGAGAATTAAAGCACCCTCGACAAGGATATGGTAAAAATTTTGCTCAGCAATTTCGAGAAAGAACGTTCACCAAGCTTAATATTTTATATTTCAGATTATTTAACATTTTGAAGAATCGGCCAAATCTTCAATGGCCAATAACAAAGGGAAATCAACCAGAGTTTACACAACATTCAAAAGACTATTGTGAGTATCATAGCTATAAAGGGCATACAACAAACAACTGTAGAAATTTTATAGCCTTAGTACAAAGGATGGTCGATGCTGGAGAGTTAAAGGAATTTGTTCAGAAAATTGAACCAATAAAGAAACATGATGAAAGCAAGGCAATACGCATTCCATATAATGAACAAACAATTAATATGATATCATATGCGGAAAAAGATAATACGGATTTGAATGTCGCAATCAATAAAAAACTGTGCAAGAGAATTCGGAACCATGAAGTCTTTAAAGTTCAAGGAAAACAAACAGAATTATGGGAAGATTGGATGGCGTGTCCCTTGACATTTTCTGCACAAGAAGTAAACCAAGAAATTGAGATGCATAATGACCCTCTTGTGTTAACATTATTGATATCAGGCTGGAATGTAAAGAAAATACTTTTGGATGGGGGCAGTTCGTTAAATGTGATGTTCTATAATACATTTTGTAAAATGGGTTTTAAAGAAGATCAGCTGATCCTATCACGATACATCATTTACGGGTTTAATGGAATATCTTCCAAGCCAAAGGGAGACATTGATCTTGAAGTTTCAGCTGGACCGATCAACATTTTGACAAGGTTTAGTGTTGTGGATGCACCATCACCATATAATGCTATAATTGGAAGACGATGGGTTCACCAATTGAAAGGAGTGGTATCAACATATCACCAATATTTGCGATTTCCAACACCGCAAGGAGAGATGGAGATAAAGGGTGATCAAGAAGATGCTAAGTTTTGTATAATGACAGAAACAAGAATGAATGAGGAACAGGAGCATCTACAACATAAAAAGAAAAAAGAACGAAGAGTTAAAGCAAATGAGGAAGAAATAAGTCAATATTTAGAAAATCATGCAAAAAATAAAACGGTAAATGAAAAAGGAGAGAGCAGTCAGAATCAAGAAAATCTGATAGACCAACATCTCAAAGGGACGATGTAGCAATTAAAGGGAACCCCAACTCCAATTGGGATTCCAAAACCAGTCTTCGCTCCAGTAGAGGAAACAAAAGTTATAAATATTGGCACTACAGAATTGCCCAAACAAGTGCGAATTGGGATGTTAATAAAAGCAGATTTGGAACAACCGTTAGTTAAGTTACTTTGTGAGTTTGAAGATGTATTCGCTTGGAGAATAGAAGATATGCCGGGGATCGATCCTAATATCGTACAGCACGAATTAAAAATACGTCCTGATGCAAGTCCCTTTCGCCAACGGATACGGAAGGTCGCACCAGAATACCATGAACCAGTGGAAAAAGAATTAACTAAACTTTTAAGTGCAAAATTCATTCGGGAAGTACGATACCCCACATGGATTTCTAATATGGTGATTGTCCCGAAAAAGAACGGTGGAGTAAGAATTTGTATAGATTTTACTAATTTAAACAAAGCATGTCCAAAAGATAGTTACCCGCTCCCAAACATCGACCAATTAGTAGATGCTGTTGAAGGACATGAGATGTTATCATTCATGGATGGACAATCTGGATACAATCAGATAGCATTAGCAGAAGCAGATCAGGAACATACATCGTTCTTTACTCCACGGGGATTGTATTGTTACACCAGAATGCCATTTGGGTTACGAAATACAGGAGCAACATATCAACGTTTAGTGGACGCAATATTCAAACCATGGATCGGAAAAACTTTGGAAGTTTATGTGGATGACATGCTAGTAAAAAGTAAATTATCTGATGATCATTTACAGAACTTAGCTGAAATTTTTGGTGCATTACGAAAATATAAAATGAAAATAAATCCAGAGAAGTGTGTTTTTGGTGTTACTTCAGGACGATTTTTGGGATATTTGGTTACGAAAGATGGAATACAAGTTGATCCAGCAAAAATACAAGCAATAACAGATATGCCATCACCAAACAGTATAAAAAGTGTACAGAAGTTAAATGGGTGTTTGGCTGCATTAAGTAGATTCATTGCGAGATCATCAGAACGATGCAAGCCCTTTTTCGATGTACTTAAGAAGAAAAATAAATTTGAATGGAATGATCGTTGTGAACAAGCATTTCAAAGTATAAAATTACATCTCGCCACGTTGCCAGCATTGCAAAAACCAGAGCCAGAAGAAATATTAACTATATACATAGCGGCAACAGAAAATGCAATCAGTGGGGTAATGGTGCGAACAAATGAAAAGATTGAAAAACCAATATACTACATCAGCAAGACTCTGAATTCAGCAGAAAGAAATTATACCAGGATTGAACAACTAATTTTGTCAGTAGTTTTTGCTACTCAGAAGTTACGCACTTATTTTCTTACTCATTATGTTTGTATATTAACAAAAGCACCATTGGAGTCAGTTTTAAAGAATACATGAAAAGTAGGAAGAATAGCAAAATGGAATGCTCAGCTGGAACAATACAACATTATTTATGAAATACAAACTGCGCAGAAATCTCAAATTCTAGCTGATTTTCTGGCAGATTTTCCAATTGAGGAAGGATATGAAATTCAAGGACTGCTAGGGTGTGAAGAAGAAGAGCCATTAGATATTTTGGATTCAAATAGTTCACGACGATGGGAAGTTTTTGTTGATGGGTCGCGAAATAAAGAAGGAGCAGGAATAGGCATCGTGATTACAGCACCAAGGGGAGAACGTATGGTACATTCATTTCGTCTTGAGTTCGAAGAGCATACGAATAACATAGTAGAATATGAGGCAGTGGTCCATGCTCTCAAACTCATTATTGAACTAGGAATAAGTGATGTTAGACTCACAAGTGACTCGCAGCTGGTAATTAGACAGATTGAGCTAAAATATCAAACGATTGATGAAGATTTGGAAAGATATAAAAACCTTGTGCAAAATTTAACAAATCGTATTCCAAACATTGTTTTTCGACATTTGTCCCGAGAAAAGAATCGACATGCCGACGCACTTGCATATGTTTCATCTATGATAAATGATCCAACCATTAAAGAAGTAAAAATTGGGAGAATATATGAGCCATCCATAAGAGCACAAACATTAAACAGTATAGAAGAAGATAGTGCGATGGAAGAAAGTGATGACCCAGCAATACGGAGTACCCCACTTACATCACAACAAGAAGATGACCAACCAAACGAACCAGATTGGAGAGTCCCGATACATCAATATTTGCAAAATAAAGTGTTACCAACAGATTCTAAAGAAGCAAGGAAAATTCAACTCAAGTCAAACAGTTACCAACTTCGGGATGGGATTCTTTATCGAAATTCTTTCCTTGGACCGTTATTTCGATGTTTATCTCAAAAAGAAGGATTGCGAATTCTTAAAGAAATACATTATGGAGATGCAGGAAATCACAGCGGAAGACGATCGTTAGCATTAAAAGCCAAAATGCAAGGCTATTACTGGATTTCTATGCTAAAAGATTCGGAAAAAATGGTTCGAAGGTGCGAAGAGTGTCAACGATTTGGTAAGAAAATCAAAGCACCAGCTACAGAATTAAATTCAATACTTAGTCCATGGCCATTTGCAAAATGGGGAGTTGATATAGTTGGACCGTTAGTTGAAGGAACAAAGAAAAGAAAATATTTAATTGTGGCTACCGATTATTTCACCAAGTGGGTAGAAGCGAAAGCATTAGCACGAATCAGAGACACTGATGTTTTTACATCTCTATTCGAGAATATCATTTGTAGGTTTGGGATTCCCGCAGCAATAGTTTCTGATAATGGAAGACAATTCCAAGGAAAGAATATCGATATGTTATTTGAAACATATAATATTCAAAAGCATAAATCTACACCTTTCTACCCACAAAGCAATGGGCAAGCAGAATCCACAAATAAAACAATCGCAACAAACCTGAAGAAAACATTGGACGGGTATTATAAAAAGTGGTGCGAACAGTTACATAATACATTATGGGCATATAGAACCACAAGAAAAACTTCAACTGGAGAATCACCTTATCTTCTCACTTATGGAACGGAAGCAGTAATACCAACGGAGGTTATTTTACCTACAACCAGAACAGAAGCATGGGAGAAAAATCTTAATTCAGATCTTATGTTACAAAAATTGGATGACTTGGAAGAAAAAAGAGAGGTAGCACTCCAGAAGATGGAAAATTATCAAAGGGGATTAGCTCGAGAATACCATAAACGTGTAAAATCACGAAACTTTGTCCAAGGCCAATATGTCCTACGACAAATAACGGAATACCAAAGAGATAAAAATGCAGGAAAATTTGCACCAACATGGGATGGTCCATACATAATTCAACCGTCAGTAGGACAAGGATCGTACTATCTCCAGAATATGCAAGGAGAAGTTTTACAGCATCCATGGAATGCACAATACTTAAAGCTTTACTATCCGTGAATAACAATGCAATGTTAACACAAAAGGCAGGTACATAACCAACTAATTCAGTAATTTCTTTTATAATTTAATCACTCCAGGAACATCGTATCTTGGAAAATACTGTAATTATTAATTAGAATTCCATTAATCTCGGAATATCATATACTTTGAATCCAGGAACATCATATCTTGGAAAATACTATGATCATTGATCAAAATTCCATTAATCCCGGAATTTCATAATACTTTGAGCGCTCAAAATTATTCCAGGAACATCATATTCTGGATTGCGTTGCGATTGACGACACAATCATACACAAAAGGTAAACATCCTTAAAGAATTTCACTAACAACGAAATTCTTATAAAGAAGGAGTTCCTTATTATTGGTTTATCAATTTTCAGAGTACAGTTCGGGACCAACCCTGTATCTTACCCCTGGCTCGGGTTTGTTTCGTATGTGTGGGATCTCGAACAACATGATTTGAGGTAAAAAGTACTTCAATTCATGGTACTCGGAAAGTTATATGATAGCCAAAAAGATTACTTAATCAAATTCTCTTGTGCAGGGAACAACATTGGAAAAACGTATCAAAAGGTTACAAAAGAAAATTCCTAAAAGACAGACAAAGTACAAAATGGTGAAGCAAACAATAGATGAAATTATAAAGAACATAATCAAGCATCGGGAAGATTGGGTCGCGATGGTGGAGGGGGAACTACAGGCACAGAAGCGCGTTTACTGAGCACTGAAGGATCGGATTGTGCACGATCTAAAGCAGTATTGAAGGATTTCGCAATTTTTGCTTTAGCATCCTGCCGAACCCAATGAACAAAGTCGCTCCCAAAGTTGACTTCTTTTTGAAGCTCTTCGATCTTTTGTTGATCTTTTTCTATTTGAGCAACAAAAATTGATTTTTGATCTTTTTCTTCATTCAATTCTGTGGTTAATGATACAATTTCTTGTTCACGAGCTGCAATCTTGGAAAGCTCAACAGACAATTGAGCTTGTAAACTCCGAACTTTTGTTGCACCAAGAGACACCTTGTTTTCAGAAGTCCTTAACTCTTCAGTGATGTTTTTCACTGTATCATTCATTGTATTGAGTTCCGTTTCTGCTTGAGTTGCTCGATCTCTAACTTCATTAAGTTTTCTCTCCAGTTCTGAAAATACAAGAAAATATTAGATAAATTTTATGGTATAATAAACCAAAAGATCAGGTATACCAAAAAAGTACCTCTAATAACAGATTTAAACTCTATTTCTTTCAGAGTAAGCAATTTTACAACTTCTTGGTATTTTGACTCAGCTTTATTACGCCTCCAAGTGGCTAAATCAAAACTATCGTTCAATTGAGTTAGTTTTTCTCTAACCACATTCATCTCTTTGTAGATTTCCTTTGCATGATTATTCAATTGTACCATTCTACGATCGTACCTAAATAAGGTTTCCGAGTTTTCCACTGGACCCAGGATAAAATTTAAATTCTTCATATAGATTAATAAAATAGAATAATAAATAAAGAGGAGTGAAAAATAAACCTTGATTTTGATTCTGAAGAACTTCGATAGTTTGAAGTTGTTCTTGTTGTTGCTGATGTTGTTGTTGAAGCTGTTGGAATTGTTGAAGAAGATTATTTTGCTGCTTCAACTCATCATTTGCTTGTTGTAGTGTATCATTTATTCCCTTCATTTTTACTGACTCGTTCTTAAACAGTAACCCCAACATGGTGGCTCGAGCCTTATAAAATTTATAACCGCTAAATAAACAATCATTACCATACTGGAGTTGGGCCAAAGCTTGATGTGGAAGTGAATATGATGAACTCTCAGCAACAGCTAAAACTTCAGTAAAGGAAGAAGAAGGATTCACAGGAAATGTTTGCTCAAGAATATCGTTCTTAGACCACGCATCCTGAGCTTCATCTAAAGGGATCGCACCAAGAGAATTACGGAATCGAGACATGAAACAAGAATAAGACTTAACAATATCAGGATTGGATGAAATATTTAAAAGCCCCCGAGAAAGAAACCACTTGTAAGCCTCTTCTTCATCACCGATTAAATTAAGACCTTCATCAGTTCTGACACTGGCAATTTAATTAGAAAGAGACTGCAGAATGGCAGGATCGGCACTTGGTATTTCAGTATCGACCACAACAGCAACAGGAGAAGATCGAACCAAAGTCTCGGTAGGTACGATCGGTTCCGAAGAAACTCCAGTAGTACCCTCGACTTCAGTAGGGATCGAAACATTAGGAGCGGTCGTACCAGAAGGAGGAGAAGTTTCTTTTTCAGAACGATCAATATCATTCGATTCTTCAACAAGAGTGGCATTGGTTTTAACATTCACATTTTCTACGTCACCGGTTGGATTTACATCAGCATTATTCTTTTCCAACGAATTTTCTTCGTCAACATGAGTTACTTCATTCACTACATCAACAATATCTTCATCAATAACAACATCATCTCCCTCTTCTTGAGGAAAACCAGAAAAAACTCCTAACGTACCATTATCAGGTACGGGAGTATCAAGCACAAAATCAAAAGGCAATGGAGAAATAATATTATAAAAATCGATTGAAGTACCAGAAAGAGGTGCAACAATAGGATCGGACTGATCTGATACCCCAATTTCGGCTGGGATCGAAGAAACGGGAATAACATCAATAGGATCGGACTGATCCAATGGTAAAGCAACAACAGAACTTCCTTCTCCACTGTTTAAATTTGAAGTTATCCCTCCTATAACCTCAGTGGAAAGCACAAGAGTTCTGGACTTTTTCTGCTTTTTCTCTGCTGCAAGGATTAATTTCCGTTTTCCCTTACCTTCAACTATGGGCTCGACCCTTTGTCTACCCTCGACAATTTGAACACCGCGTTCAGATGAAGGAAGAGGAACTCCGATATCCAAAGAAGCATCAACCTGAAACCAAAAAGGTTCAAACATTATAAGGAGATATTAAAGATCGATACAATATATCTAAAAGAATGGAATATGAAATGAAAAATTCGAACCTTGTATTCAAATCTATAATCATCAAAGTTTAATCTCCATGGACAATAACTCGGGAAATAGTTTCGAAGATGTTGAATTTCATTATGGGGGATGTCACCATATACCCAAGGACCTTCAATCAAAATAGGGGTACCATACCATCTGTAATCGTGTTCCCGACAGATTCTTTCATTTGAAGGAAAATCGACTTTGGTATATGGAGCTATCTTAATTCTAGGGTCGTCGACCTCTCGAAGTAAGGGAAATCCTTGGGAGCATTTGCGAACTGGACTAACACTCCATTTTACAAAGTTTTTAATAGTAATACCATCACCATAAGTATTCTGGAAATTCTCAGGTGTATAGTGAGCACGTTCAGAAGGATCGGGAGTGTAGCAGGTAAGACGGGTGCGACCCTCACTGCGAAGAATACATTCATCGAGAATTCGCCACCAATTACCATTATATTGTGTGATGGATCGAGGTTGAGTATGAGGAGATCTATTACGAGTATCAAGAACTATAAATTGGAAGGGATTATTTATGTCATACAAAGGGAGACGAAGACCAGCTTCTAAGGCACCAGCAGAAATTAACAATCTGTGATGGCTATAATGAAAATTTCTCATAGAATCATAGGTCAACATGTCGGAAGTATCATCAAAGAAAGAAACCTTAAATCCTTGAAGATTATGTTTTCTCTTAAATTCTTCGATGTCCATAGATCGAAAACTATAAGAAGACAACGCCCGTTTACTTTTGGGGGCAGGATTAGGAATGTCAGGGGTAGAATTACGTACGATGCGAGGTGCAGCAGGGGTGGGAATACCAGGAGATGAATCACGACGAGAGACGGCGTATCTCGAAGTAGTAGACTTACTTGATCTTCTGCTTTCACCTTGGTCACCAGAAGCATCAGACTTTCTATGAGGCATGATGTAAAATCTGAAGGAAAAGAAGCATAAGAAAGAGAAATTTAGCATAAGAAGAAATTATCTAGAAATAAATTATAACCATCATTTCAATCATGAAAAGAAAACATAAGTCAAGAAAAAATTACTTACATGAAGAAAAGAAGTGAACAATAGTCAGATCAAAGTAAAGAAGGAATCAACTGATGAGAAAAGAACTCCTGAGTAGTGGGGGAATTTGAAAAGTTTAAGAAAGACAAAGTGCAATAACTATGAGAAAACAGTAAAAAGTTGCAGGGTATTTAAAGGAGAGAATTAATACCGCCACAAAATGGGAAAAGGAAATAATGGGTAAAGATTTGATTCTATCGAAAAAAGTGTAACTGACACAATCATATGTATAGAAACAATAAATGCAGAGCCGGAAAAATCAGTAACGTGCTAATACAATTAATACCAGCGGAAAACTCGGATAACGTACGAGAAAAAGACTGAAAAAAGTTAAGTCTTTCTCCATTTTTCAAAATCTTGGATCGACCGCTAGATGATTTTGTAAAAAAGAGAAGAAGGGGGCAAATTGTTAGTAAATAAAAGAAGCATGACACGTGGAAGAAGATCAAGATAGGAAGCAACTAAATTAAAAAGAGCGAGAACCACACAATCAATATTAAAAATATCAAATATCGAAAAGACACGAAGCATCTGAACAATGGATTGCATGAAGGACACATATGATCGAGAAAGTTGAAGTACATCGAATAAAACAAACAACATTAAATGATGGAAGATCGAAAAAGTAAGAATAATGATTACTTTTTTATCTTGATAATCGAGAAAGTAAAGGTAATAATTACTCCAATTATTTTAATGATCGAGATTATAGAAGTCTAAAAAGATAGGAAGACACATGTCGAATATATAAGACATCGAACCAAGAAGCAATTAAAAGTGATCTGTCGCCTAGTGATCGCACCAGATAAAAGAGGAAATACAAGAACGATGGGTACATCGAAATAAAATGGATCGAACCAAGGAAGAGGTAATCCAAGAATGACGACAAGACTGGATAAAATGACACGAGAGCATCGACCCAAAGTAGAATCGATCAAGGAACGATGAACAAACTGGAGAAAATGACACGTTGCACAAAGAGGGACCCAGTAAATAAATTTATAAATAGAAGAAGCCAAACAACAAAGAGAGGGTCGGGAAAAAATAGGAAGAAAAACCTGAGAAAGAAAGAGAAGATATTTTTAGGTATGAATCTAGGAGAAGTAATTATATTATGGAAGGATTTTTTGTACTTAATTAATCAATTTGTAAAAATGATAGCTCAAAGATGTTAAATTTGAGTAATCATATGCATCGTACAGAAAAGATTTTATGTTTGGCACAGAAGTGATTTTATAAAATCAATACAAAGATGTTTGGGTGTTACTCGATTTCAACTTTAAATTGATATGTGAGAATATGATTGGTTGTTTAGTCGAAATTTTTTTTTGGCATAAACAGCTAGGATGAAAATTTGTAATATCAATCAATGGTTAAAAATACTCGGTTTATACGGGAGGGTTCGGGCGGTTCTTATATTAAACCCGTAAACCGAACCGTCATGAACGGATTTTTGATTTTGAAAACCGTATACCAACCCTCTACGGACGGGTTCGGTTTAAAAACCCGCGATTATGTCGGGTTCGGGCGGATACGGTTTTTCGGGACGATTCCTGTGCAGCCCTACTAATAAGAGTGGGACGGGGTTTTATTTTAAATGTTAGTATGAGCAAAAGAAATTGAAAAAAAGTTATGTTTGCCTATGGGTAAATATTTACAGTTTTAAAATGTTTAATTTTATACAACAATATAATTGGTGGTATTTTGTTATATTTATATAGGTGTAATATGTGAAAAATATTTGACATAATAATATAGGTATAAAATTTAGAACCGAAATTTTATCGATATTTTAACGATAATTTCCCCGATATAAAGTTGTACCAGTATTTCGGTTCCGATCGAGATAAACTAAAATCCGATATAAACTACATTGGAACCAACCCTTCCTTTCTTTTACTAGTTCACTGGTTTAATAGTACTGTTGAACCAACCTTTTCATCTTACTTGACCAAGCTTAAACTGTCGAACAAAGATGCCCAAATAATCAAAAGACAAAACACTAAGGCCAAACAAACTTTCTTATTCCTCGCGATTGTTAACTGTTTAATTGAACCAAACTGGTTAAAGAAATCTACAAAAAGAAAACCCAAACCCAGACTTAAAATCATAAATTTTATTAAAAAAGAATTCCCTTCTTTTCACTTTAGATGATATTTTGCGAGTTCTCACGCAGATTAAAAAATAGAGAGAGATTGTAAAATTTTTTCATTTATTCCCTTGAAAAAAATCTTCAAACATTAATTGCTATTAATATATTTAAATAAAATTATAGTTCCAAAATAAAATATTAGGATATTATTGATAATTTTGTAAAAATATAGATGTGAAATAAAAAAATAATCATACACTATTATCTAAAGTGAAACGAACAAAATAAAAATTTTGAATAAATAATAAAGAAATCACAGAGAGTTGAATTGCCTCAATAATATCATATCTTCCGTCTCCTTTTTATAGAATCTGTAAGGAACTCTACAATTATATAAAACAACAGATGAATTGTCTAACGGTTTCCACTGTTTAGGAGCTTTCTAGATGGTCCACCTTCTAAAAGCTATCAAACATGAAAAACAACAAAAACAAAAACAAAGTTAGAGTTCTAAATAATTTTCAAAAAATTCACAACTGTCATCCAAAAGGACTAGGTATATCTCCCCCTGATGGTCATATCTCGAATGCCTCTAGATCTCAGCTCATACAACAGAACATCCACATATTGGATTACAAGTTAAGTTTTTCTTCTTTTGCTAATCATATAGAGATTTGAATGTTTTGAAGTCTTACTGAGAAGATGTAAATGCCAAGCAACTTTTAAAGCAATTGTGACATCATAAAATACACAAGGTCTTCCCTTTCCAATAGCTCGGTATCAGTCCCGCAGTTGATAATTACAATTTTCAGCGGGTGAAGCATTTCCACCTTCAATCGAGATCAGAGAGCATTCTACTTCTCAGGATCATTAATTTTCCCTTCATCTTTATATACTATGAATAGGTCGATATCAAGGTAGCCTTTGACGGTTGGCAAATATCTACCATGAAAAATCAATATGAAACAAAATAACAAAATTAAAATCAGAGAGAGATGACAAATTCACACTTCAGGTATCCTAGAAGGAGCCAACCTAAGTCGTATGTGTCGTTATGCAGCTGAGCTTTACCATTAAAATGTCTTACTGCTCTACATCTTATGACTAGACCTTATCTATATATAATGTCACTTAGTATAAAAGTGGACGATAACATAAGCATTTAACTATATCAGATTGATTGGACGTATCATGTTGATTAAATATAACTTTAAACTTACACGACTTAATGGAATTCAACTCAACGTAAGACTTATTAACATTATTTGCACACCGCATTCCTTCGACGTTCTCATCATGTCATAGAGGAACCTTTCTTGATAAACACATTGTATTAGAAACAACGTGTGATTTGGGCTCAAGGAATTGTCTATCGATCTTTACAGAGGAACTTGCTTAATTGATTCTATTAGTGGAATCTTGACATGGATCTTTCTAAAGATATCCCAAATCTCTTTCTCTCGCGTCTTCTTCTTTGACTTCGCAAACCTGATAGAAAAAGATCGCGTCTTCTTCTTTGACTTCGCAAACCTGATAGAAAAAGATGAAGGAGTAGCATAAGTAGAAATAAGAGCTTTATAGTTGTATTTTGGTGTTGTGTCTTCCTTTTTAGGGGTTGTATCACCTTCTTCTTGGTCTGGCTCAAAAACAACTTTATGGCTTTCTTTTGAAGTTTTAGGCGCTACAAGTTGTTTACCACTCCTTAATGTTACAAAATTCACATTTTCTCTAGGATTTATCAAGGGTTGAGAAGGGAGTTTCCCTGACCCTTGTGTTTTCAACTGATTTAACTCACTAGCCATTCCGTCAACTTGTGTTTGCAAATCTTTGATTGCTATTTCTATTTTATGTTGCGTGCTTTCAGTTCTTTAAATGAATTTAGTTGTAACATTAATCAAATTCTTCATCATATCTACAAGAGAAGAGTTTTGATTCAGATTTTGTGGTGGGTGTCACACTTGTTGTTGATAGCCATTTTGTCAGTTGAAAGTATGATCTTGAATCGCAACTTGCCTATTAGCATAGCTAAAGTTTGCACGATCTCTCCACCCTGGACTGTAAGTGTTGGAGAAGGGATCACACCTTTTCCTTTGTTGATTTGGAAAGATAGCATTAGCTTGCTACATACTGTCATCATGGATTTAAGCTGATGGTTGGACTACTGAAGCTGCAATTTGTTGAACGATTTCTGCCAAGTTTCTTATTTGTTGTCAAAGTTCAGAAACTTTATTCACTTCATTCACCCTCTTGAAAAATGATTCTGACCGAATTGATAAACTGTTGAAATTGGTTGTCATGTTCTCGATTAACTCTCTTGCTTGAACAATTGTCTTGTTCACTAACGTACCACCACTTGCAGCATCAAGAATAACCATATCACTTGATACAAGAGTTTCATAAAAGTACTAGATGATCAATTGATAGCTGATTTAATGATGAGAACAACTTGCAACTAACCTCTTGTATATTTCCCAATACATATACAAAGTTTCATCTGCAATTTTTGAATCCCACATAGTTATTTTCTAACTTGGGTAGCCTTAGAGGAAGAAAAATACCTTTCAAGGAAGAATTTTTTCATAGCTCTCCCTGTTGTAACACTACCAGATGGAAAGTAGTATAACCATTCATTTGATTTATCAATTAGAGATAATGGAAAATCCATTAGCATGGCTTCATCGGTATTAACAACATCTTTTGGTTTCATGTTTGTCACCACGCTACAAAATTCCATAAGATGTTTATTTGGATCTTCACTTGCCAAACCATGAGACTTCGAAAAGGCATTAATTAAACCAGGATTTAATTTAAAGGTTGAATCAACTTGATTACACCATGGTTGCTGGTCCAATTCGGGTGAAGCTGGTCCTTCGTTGGAGGAAAAAGTTTGACTGAAGAACTTGGACGAAGATGAGTATCTCCAAATTCTCTGATTTTCCTCAAACGATCGATATCCCCATATGGACTGGACATTCACCAGCTCAAGTACCTGTAAAATGAGTTAGAGAACGTATTAGAATTGAAACAAAAAAAAGAAACTTAAAATAAATAACTAACTAAGCATCTCCTCGATAGCGGCGCCAAAATTGATGTGGTGTCAATCCAACGAATTAATTCTTATGATTTACAAATAATTTTAAGAGTATAATGATTAAGTACATGTTCAGTCCTCATGGAGTAGTGGGATTCGTTATCAGTTTCAAGTTACAAATATAGGGTTTTTGTTTGTAAAAGAGAATCAACTAAAGTTAACTAAAGCTAGAATTATTAGAGAATTATCAAGAAAGTAAAATTGTCAAGGGTTTCACCATACATCACGATGCATGTTATTCAATTAAACATCAACATATTATTCACTCTCTCTATATACCCATAATCTTTTACATAAAATTCAGAACCATGCATGTTTTGTTTACTCTCCAATTATCATCAAATGTAGCAACTATTTACACTTGAATTCTTTTCACATAAATAACCTAGTACAACCAAATAAAGATTTAATTCAGAGAAAACATTACGAATTTTGAAACATATTATTCTAGGTAAACAAACTCACTACCATGGTCTCCAAAAGAATTTGCTTGCGAGATTGAGAGACGACTTTGATATTTCCTTCCTCTTGTTCTCTAGTCGATCTCTCTTTCTATACGAGTTTATTCGCGTTTTTATCTTGAGCCGAGTTCTGTTTAAAAATGGGTTCGTTCGAACAAAGAAAGATTATTCTATTACGACAAAAGTTTTTTTCTTCCATTGAGATCTTATCTTCTTCGGAGATGAATTTCTATGCTTGAAGATGTGAGATTCGAGAACCTGAAATCGGAGAGGCCGATGCAAGCTTTGTTAATCAGGGAAAATTTCCAATATAGTTTAATTCTGATAGGTTCTGATTGGTTAATTCATTTTCCTGATTATTGTCTTAGGCATCTACCTTTTTTACATCAATTCAAAGACTTATTATCAATTTAAAACCTCACTCACTCTCTAGAACAAACCTTCAAGAAATGAGTAATTCCGCTTGTACAACATCTCCGTCCTTTCCTGAAACCTCTTGGTCCTAGATTTTAAATCCTGAATTGATTTCTCGATCTTAGCCAACTCCCTCGACAAGACCTTATCATCTTCCAATATGACTTTTGAAGAAGGAATCACTTTAGCCATGATAGCTGCATGATCCGTTTCGATGATGTCGAAACGCTGGCGGAGCCAACTCACATTGAATTTCAAGACTTCAATTAGTTATCATCCCATCCCACTTTTGTATCTGCTGACTACTAACTTCACGGAGTGATGCATTGCTCATATCATCAATTTTAGGAAAAGGACCAAAAATCATTGTCACCAAGACGGGGGGAAAGCCTTTCAACAACTCTAAAGTAGCAATCTGAGCGTATCATCTCCAAATTTTAGTATAAGGAGAAGCATAGCACTTTGGTACTATGAAAACTCCCACACCATGGTGCTTACGAAATAGGGACTTCATATACATCTCAAAAGTAAGGCCTTCAGTCGGGTATTCATGAATGGTAAAGCCAACATCACTGCTTGAGAAATTAAATGGTGGATCAGAAGGAGTTTCAATCTCGGCGTCAATATCCCTATCCTTCTCATCCAGAGAAGACTTGGCTTTATCTCTTAGTGAAAAGGGAAATAATCTAAGTTTAATAGACTCGTCATTCAAGTCTCTAATTCTGATCGTGCTACATATTTCCTCGAATTCCCTAACATGAAAATAGGGATTTTCGTTTTCTTTTCCTAAGAATAATGGGAGCATCTGGATTATTCCTGGTTTCATTTCGTAGCTCACTTCAGTAGCGGCTAACTTGATGCAAGATGGACGTGAGGTCCGGGTTGGATTCAACAAATCCTTCAGAGACGTCATTGCTGACACAGTCTCGGGAGTGACTAGTTCACTCTCAGTTGGATTCTCAAGGTCAAGGTGAACTATAAGTCTTCCACTGATTAACCTACCTTGAGGGTCTCTATTCCAAGTTCGCCTTAAGGGCGTTCTTGGCATGCAAAAATTAAATCCTAACAATCAAACACAATCGTGCCCTGACTCAACCAAATCAAACCTAAATCTAGCAAACAACAAGCATGATGGTTCCACTTAGGTTGTCTCTAGACCAGCTTCTATTCTTTTAGAAGGCAATTGGTTACAATTTTAGCGAATCTCTCTGAGCGATCCGAGTTCAATCAAGTTGAAGAGAAACAGGAGAAGCTCAATGGAGCTTTGATACCCCTGTCTCTTTGGCAACGCTTCCCTGGGTTACAAGACGGCTCTAATCAACTTTAATCTAATCTTCCTTCTTTTTGAGTTAGGCTAATAAGGTAACCAATACAGTCCTTCCAACCGATTTTCCTATAAGCTCGTTACCTTATCGGTCTCTTTCTAGTCAAGATTTTAAGCTTAGGTTCGTGTAGGTTTCGTTTTCCTAAGGCGGGCAAGAAGGAGACGGTGATGAAATCCGAAACCTTATCTTGTATGGCCAGGCCTTGCCCTTTACTATGCAGAAATTAAGTTCCGTATTCAGTCCTCAGCATATATGCATACAAAGGCGTCCAGAAAACCCACTGACAGGAGATTCGTGGGTTGGTCGAAATTTACCTCCCGTTCTAGACGGGCGACGAACCGTTGAAGTCGACTCGGGCCACTAATATCCTTTTTAATAGTGTGCGAACCCGAGGGGCCGAGACAATATCGTAATTGTCGTCCGTCCCTGCACACAGTTTGATATTTAAAATTACCCTTCCGTAGGGTTTAAAAATAAAATGTCCAAAATATCCCAAAAATAAAATAAAAATTACAGAATTAATAAAAACCCTAATACAATTTTCTAAACTAATTAAAACTAATTAAAACTAATTAAAATAAACTAAAAATCTAATTTAAAATAAAATAAAATCTTCGACATTATTGTTCCTCACTAAGCAGGGGACTTAATGTAGATGGTGAGTTTTTGACAAGGTATAGAATTGTAAAATTACCCTCTGCCAAGCAGTAGGGATATAAAAGTATATGTGCGTATTTATGCGCATATGCCTGGCTCTATGATAAAACATGGAATAATGCATCTCTGCTTATATTTTCGCAAGCGAATTAAGAATAAAAAATCTCTACAAACACTCTAAATTGTCCTCGTAGTCTCCTCAATACTAACATTAGTTATGCCATATCAAACTAGTCTCAAGTCGCATAAATTCCACAGCTGAATTCCTTGAACTCTTCTCTAGTGTCCATCGATGTTCCGGTAACATCTATCAAATTCAGGAATAACTAATGCTTAAACCCCAAAATACACTCTACCATAACGCTTTGTTCGCAATGAACGCACCTTAAATTGCTCTTCTAAGCTTAAGTATGCTATTTTAGCACTTTGCTCAAAGATAAGCCACGAATTATGCGCCACTCCTCTTGGATGCGCCGCAAACTAGAAGCAATGCCTTAAAAGACGCATTCAACCTCTGAGCTAGGCTAACCCTAGCCTTTTCTCATATCAACGCCAGGCTAGCACCCTCAACTTGGCGTAACACCACATTGGCGCTAGTTCGCCACCATAACGCTAAATGCGCTAACCCTAGCGCTAAAAGCGCTAACATCCATGGCTAGCACGTCTTGGATGGCACGTCCCAGCTAGCACGTCCCCATCCTAATGTGCTCCATGCTGATGCGTTCCTTGGCAGTAGCGTCCCATGGCTAGCATCGTCATCACTAGTGCGTCTAGGCCTGATGCGGCCTTAGCTAGCGCGTCTTGGACTGATGCGTCCCTAACTTAGCACGCCCTTGGCCGATTGATGTGATTTTATATAGTGGTAAAAAGAGGTTCGATTCTCGAACTTGTGAAGGTAATGATTTTAGAAAATAATGATTTAAACTAATTCTAGAAAATTCCAGGAGTAAGAAAAAGACTAAATAACCTAAATATGATTTTTAAATAATTTTAAACGTACCAGGAATCAGGAATCAGGTAAATCTAACAACCTATGTGATTAATCAGATAATTCTTTTTAAATTAATTAAAGCACAAATAATTGCCAAAGTTGGTTTTGTTATGCTAACAAACAGAGGTAAATCACAAGCATGGATTATCAAAATTAATTAACTAAGCATAATCCATCAAGCAAAAGCACAACTGTTGAAAGAAAACCGTTTTTACTATTCAAAACTATGCAATTTTAATAATAAAAGAATTATAAATAATTATTAAAAAATAATTAAATCACATAAAATTGAGAAAATTACCTTATCCATCATCCCAGTAATTAGACTTAGCCCATGGTGAAGAAAACTTGCTCAAAAGTTGATTTCATTGCTCAAAAGAAAGATTACAAGATTGATTAACGCTGTAACAGCTAAACAGTAACGCAGAACACACGTTACAGAATCAGTTCCAACTGTTACAACCCAATTCAACCAAGAATATAACAGTGAGAAATAGCAACAGAGATTTTAAATTTTACAACAGATAAAAGTATGGGTGAGCTGTCTTCTTCGGTGAAGGTGAGGATGAACACCGGTGACGGCCGGTGTAGCAACGTTGACAGAGTTAGCCGGAAAATAGAAAACTTGATCCTGGAGCTGCGTAATATTTTTCTGAAGCTTGTAAACTCTTTATATAGACCCTGTGAGTCTTCTAGGATGTTCTTATCCCATTATAACTCGGTGATTTGACGAGAAATTGATATCAATCCAAAACAGGGATGTATTCCTGTTCCCGTCCAAATTCATGCTCATCTGGCCCTTATCTTCGGCTTCTAGAGCTTCTAATCGATTGTACAAACCTTGAATTAGATTGGGTAACTCCCAATTTGCGCTGAAATCGCAAAGAAAATCTGATTTGAAAATCAGATGTTTGCTGCCGATGAAACTGTCCCGATGAAGGTTTGACTCGGTCAACTGACTTTGACCGAGTTGACTGGGCCGAGTTGACCCGCTGAGTTGGCCCGATCCAGTTCATCCCGATCCAAGGGTGCCCCAATCCAAAGTATGGGTGCCTTGATCCATTTTCTCGGGTGCTTTGAACACTTTTTGAGCCAATTTTTCCACAAATCTTTATTCTTCTAATGTACCTACAAAAGCATAAAAACACGTAATAGACACAAAATCTAATACTAACTCACTAGAAATTAAGGTGCAATTTAGACACTAAAATGTGTCTATCACCGATACGTCCCTAGCTTTAGCACGTCCCTAACTAACGCATCTCTAGCTGATGCGGCCTTGGCTAGTGCACCCTTGGACGTAGCGTCCCCACCTGATGCGTTATTAGCCTAGCGCATCCACACCTGATGCGTCCTGGCCTTAGCAACCTTAGCTGAGGCATCCTTAGTGTTAACGTCCATGGCTAGCATGTCCCCAGCTTAGCGCATTCTTGGCCAAGCACGCTCTTGGCCTAGCGCGTCCATGCTTAGTAACTTATCACAAGCGCATTGGCGCTGGCACATTGGTGCTAACTATTATTGGCCTAGCTAACTTCTTTGAAAAGTGTTAACTTCAAGCGTCTTTTTACACTAGCTTTCTAGCCCTAGCATAATTGACGCTTACTAGAAGCTACGCATATTGGCCTTGCTCCTGAGACGTTAGCGCATTAGCTTTTATACTAAAAGAGATAACACATTGCTATTTATGCTAAGTAGCTAGATCTAGCCTTGCTATCTACTTTCTTCATAAATGCACCCTTACTTTCAATATTGGCATAAAACCAAATCTTATATGGTTTTCTAATAAGTCTTGTTTATTAAGAGGCTCTTCATAATCTTGACTTCAAATGCCTTTCAAACTTATGCTAAGTCACTTCTCAGCTAATACTTAGCCATCAAATATGCCATGTTACTCCTAAGCTAGTACATGATCACTGAACTTACCATACTCGACACTAATCAGTATGATTATCAATTTAGTGAGTTGTACAACTTTCCTTACTAACTTAGCAAGTCATTTGACTTGACTTGACTTAATCAAAACAATAGTGGTTTATGACTCCACTATTTCCACGAGATATCAAATACAACACATGGGGGGGATTCTCATTGGGATATTGGTCTTGCGGTCTACGACAATCGTACGTTGTGGCAACACATCTACGAACAAGAAGGTAACAAGTAATGTGACGGTTACAGACCAGTTGAGAGGATGAAGAGTAGTGGTCAGACAGGTCTTCCTTACTTTCCGGACACGACCACGCTACAATATCCACAATCATCACTTCTCCACCTCTCCCTGACTTCCACCACTTATGAGAAATCAGTTTGTCTCCTTTGAACTCTTAATAGATGGTTCTCATCTATTCAGAACAAGAAAGAAGAAACTAAGATATACAGAATTAGCGATTCATCTCATAGATAATCCTTTCTTCTTCATACACTATTTATCAAACTGATATTTCTCAACCTTCTTTGCTTCCCTCCCCTAAGACCTACACAATATTCTCCACCTTTGTGATCGAAGCAGGACGTGAATAGCCATATCATTGTTTAGGCTCGTCCTGTTCGAGCTTGATCTCACAAAACTACTTGAAAGTTTGATTTTACAATATATTTTTTTTCACCCTAAAACAACCTCCAAATTTATTTATCCTTCAATGTTTTACTAATATATTTAAGGTTCTTGACTCCCAAACCTCTCATACGCTTAGGTATGCATATTTTAGTCCAAGAGACCCAACATATTTTCTCATTTTACCAATATAGTCTCATAAGAAGTTTCTTCTCAGTATAGCTAATTTCATAACCATACTAGATGACAGGTGAATAAGAAACAAGAAATATATAGGTGCTGATGGTGGGTTTTTGGCTAAGGAAAAAATCGTAAAAAATATGTTTCTGACCTGGGTATCAGAAATATTGAACTTTAGTATATTTTCATTCTACAAAGAATTTTAGAAATATGCTAAGTCACAATAGATGTCCATGCCTATCTCTTTGTATACATAATCATATGAATGTTTCACCCGGCTGAAATCAAAAAATATATGTGTATGTAGCTATATTTACTAAATAAATCAGTATTCATCTATGTACAAAATTATTAGAGTAGCGCTGGTGCTTGTTGCAATATTCTGAAATATTCAATAACTTTTACACAATAAATCTCAAGCTCCTAGAGGGATTGCCCTCTAGTTTAGAGAAACTTTCTTTAGTGCTATACTCCCCGACTGAATTCCTAAAAAATTGTTTTATATCCCAACTGAATGATATTGATTTATCACTATGTCCTTACAAGCATATATGAAAGCACATAGCAAGCTACATCATGGTTGAACATCATGGTTGTGTTTGCATATCAAGTCAATTTTGTGTCAACCAAAAAATCTATTCAATTTTGTGCCAGCCACAAAAATCTATTCAATTTTGTGCGAAACACAAAATCAAAGATTGAATTGGATAGACACTACCTTGGACGAGCTTAGGTTAATTATCTCAAATGGTTGGTCGCACCAAAATCCCAACAATGGATAAAAACAATGAAAACCCTTATTTTGTCATGAACAACTAACTTGGGAAGCATTAGAAAGTTCTCAGTTATCCAACTTGGTTGGCCGAAAATAAATTTCAGGCCGACCAGCTTGGTCGGCTTCCTATCTTTCTTGGCCGACTAACTTTGGCCAACTAAGTTGGTCAGACGGCCTATTTATCGAGACTAAATTTGGCCGACCCAAATTCTTCCAAGCATGTGAACCATAGATGCAACACTCTATTTAAGTCGCAAGGAATCCCAGTCAGAAATTTATAACGCTTCTTAAGTGTTGCAAATATTATTATAACGCGGGAGGCTAGAGCATGCAACGCTGTTAAGCCTTGCAGTATGTATTGTGATTGGCTAATTACGACCGCCACATATAGTAAACATTGCAAATACTATCACAGCGTGGGAGCTTAGAGCAGACAACACTTTTAAATGTTGTGATAAGTGTTGCAGTTTATATAAAGTATATATGACTCCTTCTAAGTATAATAATTTGTTGAATGACATATGCGACATGCTTCATATGTTTTATCTCATGTAGCCTTCTAAGTTTGACTCACTAAGTGTGTCGTACATAAATTTTGGATGTCTACTAATGTCATTTTTCCATAAAACTTAGCTTGTCATACGTGAATTCCCATATATGCAATTCATAACATGCGGCTGACCATGTAGGGCTTACCATAGCGTCTGGCCAAAAACATCTTATTTCTTGTGGATTCAGACATATGTTCTACTACATATACTTGGCCACTTCAATACTCCTATACTCTCTTCTATACTCTTTCATGACCATCCATCACCTCTCGTTGATGACATAAAAAATATAGTGTTTTACCTACTCAATGCTTCCATCCAACATTACCTGTTTATCAAAGCATGTTGATGTTGGCTGATACATTTGAACTCTCACTGCTCACCTGAGCATCTCATAGACTTGACATAAGGCCTAAATAAAAATAAATAAATACTTACTTCAGTTTGCCTGTTATTTACAAGCCTCACTAGTCTTTCCAGACTCATTAAGACTCGTTATTCATGTTTATATAGGCATGAAAAATCATAAGTCAACTTGACTTCACATTATGTAGTATTTTCTACTAAAAATTATATGAGACATCAAAAACGTCACAAGTAGGGGAATATTTACAAGGGTATTGGGATGGAGGTCTACGACATACGGTGTAGCAATACACATATTATGACAAAGTGTTTGGAACGTGGGAACGGTTAGCAGAGTAGAGGAATAATGGATGTGTAATCGTCCAATATTCCTCAACAATTGGGACACGGTTGTCAACATATTCTCCACCATCTCCACTTCACTACTACTTCATAACCTCCACTTCCTACGAGGTCAGGGTGTATGGTTATTGCTATATAAATAAAATCTCCAGTCTATACAAGATCAAAACACACAGACGGACATGGAGATATACATAGAACACCACCTCCGCACAAGCCAACTATCTGGTTTTCATAGAAGCATTCTCTCAATCATACATAGATAATCCTTCATAGCAATAAACACTTATGACCCTTAACGAAGCCCGACACTCTGATCTCAAAAGTTCCGCTGCTTCCCTCCATAAGACAAACCCTTCTCCTTCTTTTGTGATCGAAGCAAGACCGTATGGCCATTTCTTGGTTTAGGCCAGTCTTGTATGATTTTGATTTCTCGAATCTAAAAGTACTTCTACAGTACATTTGTTTTAGGGTTCAGACACATTTCTTATCATCTTACCCCACTTTTTACTCTTTTCACTAGAATTCGATTTTCCCCCACAAACAATAGGCAAGCTAGATAAACAGTTTCTAATCAACATCAATCTCTCAGCTTTCGATAGAAACTTTTTTTTCCAAGTTGCCAATTTAACTTCCATTATTTGCATCACCTCATCCCAAACAGAACCACAACTATCATTTGTACCTAAAGGAAACCCCAAATATTTAATATAAAATTTATCCACCTTAATTACAGCCCAATTCCAGAGATAAAGAGTCCACAATACCATCAGTAAGCATAATAATCATTGTATTTTTCTCTAAAATTAGCTTCATACATGTAAGTTTCTCAAAGGTAGTGACAATAAGAAACAAACTTCTAACCTCCTCAGTATTAGCATCAACAAAAATCAATATATCTTTTGCAAGTTGCAGATGAGATATCATGATACTCTCATCCACCAGTTGAAAACCATGAAGTTAACCCTTTGTGACAGCACCATCAATGGAAACAAAAATGAAGACGATGAATCCCCTTGTCTTAGACCTTAAGTTGTCTTAAACTTATATGTGCAATTACCATTCACCAGAACTAAAATATGAGATGTAGAAATGCACCAATTCATCCAAGAGATCCATTTTCCACCAAAATGTTTCTTTAGAATTCTCAACAATGATTTTTACTTTATATTATCAAAAGCCTTCTCCATGTCTATTTTACAAAGAACACTTGGTTTTTTATCCTTCGACTTACTGTCAATGCATTCACTTTCAATCAACACACTATCTAGAATTTGCTTATCCTTTACAAATGCACCTTGATATTCATAAACCAATGTGTGTATCACCTTTTAAAGCCTAACACTGAAACTTTAGACAAAATCTTATAAGCATGAAGATACATTGATTTTTTCTCATTGCCTAATAAACTTAATGGTCTATAATCTTCGCATAAAAAGAACAAATTGAAATTCGCCTAGGTCGAAACTTTTGTTTCCCAGACAAACCTGGCAGGTTTGTCTGGGTTTCTTTCTTTTTCTAACCGAACCCCTATACTAAGAGTACAAAAAATTATAAATTTTTGGAATCCTATTAAATTAATCAATCCAAAAAAAAGGATGGGTTTGTCAAGAAATACCAAAAGGAGTAACTAATTTAAATTTAATAGACTATTTTTTTAGATTTTATAATAATTAAATCGTTTAAAATTCGGGAAAGAGGAAGGAGAAAGAAGTAGAAACCAATTTGAGTGTTTTGTTTAAGAGGTAAGTTAGTCATTTGCTACAATTAGGACACCCCTTATCTCTATACAATGGACCGTCTATAATCACAAAATGGTTCTTATAAAAGACGGAGAGGTCCCAAAAATTCCCTCTATTTAAACGACACTGATTAATATTCGAGAATAAGAATCATATAGTGTACGTTATGGTATAGGCCCATCGGGTATTTGCAAATGACGTTGGGCTTTACTTATTTTAGTTGATTAAATAAGAGTCTCTCTTATTGCTTTATTTGGAATGAACCTGGCTAATGAGTAATGGTCCTAATGTATATTTCAAATGTTGGCTTCAGTTCGATATTGTTCTGCACCTGGTTTAGTAAGAAACTCTTACTTTTGACTTTGTGAGGGAATGGGACATGCCTTTCTGACTTCTGGTTGTAGCCTGCATGTTAACATTGGTGCCGCGGTAGATGATATATCTCTATCATATAGAGTAAACTACCTTCCTGTTGAAATGCTATATATATATATATATATATATATATATATATATATGTTAATAAGCCATCAATATTAACCATGTGAGAGAGGGTAAGGAAAAGAAAAAGTGGTATTCATGAGACAAAAGAAGATCAGTGGTACTCTCAATTAATAAAGTGATGAAATGATGTAGAAACATAAACAGCAAAAAAGTTTGAGATATGGATGAATATAATAAATGAATGCACGAAAAGAATGAACAAATAAATTGTATAAGCGGAGGCAGGCCTATGTTAAAGTATATGCATGTGGTTAGAACAGGTTTTATAGTGGAAGAATTATGGTTTCCAAGTTACATGTCACCGTAACTTTTAGTATAAATTATGAAAATTCAAGTTTAATGGTGAAATCCAATAAAACGTGAACATAAAACATGCAATTCCGAATTACATTTCATTCTTAGTCATCCACTCAATCAAGTGAGACCCATTCTATTTAATCCTATCTATTGATCTATTTAATTAAGTAGGATTAAAAACGTAATTTTATATCAAATTTTTTTTGTCATTTTCCAGTAGATTGAGCATAATTTTAAATTACATTAAACACCAAATGGATGATTTTGATCTCTTGGAATCCGAACTTTTTTTCTTGAAATCTTATAACATGTCTTAGAAAAAGTATAAGTGATCTCTATTTAAAAGCTATCAGACATTTCATATTTTTTCATATTTTTTCCAGGTTTAAAATAGCTTGAGGATCACCGTAGGACTTACTCTTATGTTGATGGAATCATAAACACAGAGATAAACGCGTGTTGCTATTGTGGCAACATCTCTACAATAATCACTCTTCCTCTCTCTCGAACTAGCTAGTGGGTAGTGATTGAGTTGTAGTACGAGATTTTCATCATAATAACATTTAAGAACCCGTGAAGCTGTAGATCACATGGCTAACACCCAAGGGATAATTAAGGTGATCTTATGAATTCTGTCTGGCATCTAAATTTGATCAAAAAGATATTTTTATTATTTGTATTTAAATTTAAATTAAGGTAAAAAAAAAATTGTTTACTTTTTATCAAAACAAAATCCTGTCCTAAAAAATGGGTGTTTTATTTTTATATATATTATTTTTCTAAATAAATTCTTACTTATCACCAATGTTGTTAAAATTTTCTCTAAAAAATATAAAAACTTAATAGTCATATTTATATTTATTACGTAATTTTTTTTAAAAAAATAATTCTAAAGGTGTAATATTTATAAATGCCTTTTTTTTTAATTCATGAAACATGTCGATTTGAAATTTAAAACATAAGGGAAGATAAGGAAAAAAAACTCTTGTGTCTATTTTTTTCGTTAGAATTGTGCAAATCCTAAAACACCTGCTTCTTCGAGGATGGGAGAAGTATAACATACTGGTGCTATAAACGACTATCAATCTCTGGCTATATGAAAAACAATTTGTAATACTCCGTATCCACCTTCCTTTAAGTGGAACAAGCACAAGTTTGAAACAAGTTAAGGATTTTGATCCTGAATAAAATTGGACTGTTATATCTGCTAAACTTTAAAGTTTTGCCGTTTGACCTAACCAATTTTCATGTTTTCTTTCCTGTGTACAGTTGATAATAACCATTGGATCGTTTGATTTTCAGCCGATTGATATTACTGACCAGAATTTTCTTACTTCCAACGGGTTGGGTTACGACCCTCTTGGCAAACTCCAACTCTCTGATACGCCACTCGAGAAATTAAATTTTCAAATTATTCTGACCAATTTGATTTTTCAAGCAAATGTTCACTGATTTATCCCTAACTGTTTTATAAGCAGGTAAACATTGCTTTTATACTTCAAGGGTCATCGAATCCTACATATGATTCCCTTCGTTTTACTATGATGATAAAAAGTATTTTGCCAGAGTAGTCAGATACCACCCATCGTTACAGATAAAGGATTTATGTGTAATATGTGACTTATTATGGGGGTTTAATTTAATGTATCTATACTTTCCAAGGACTTAAATCAAAAAATTATATAAAACCAAACTTCAGTAGAAACAAAAAAAAAAAGAAATCTTCTCTTTTTCCTTCTTCGACTTAACGCTCTGAGAAAACGAAAACGATGAACATATGTTCATCTGACTGAACCCTAGTCTTCTAGAAAAAAATTCTTCTTAAACTTCAATTCATTCTCTGTTCACCAAAGTTACTCAATTAGTAACCCTGATTTGTTTTCCCATAGGGGTTTTCTTTTTGAAATTAGGGTTCCAATTGAGTAACTTTAACCAACAAAGATTGAATTGAGAACAAATATCGAATTGCAAAATTAGACTGCTTCAACTACACAAGTAATCGTACTGATTTATCACCATATTAGTTTCTTCTTTTTTTGGTACTGATTCTATTGATTGATTTTTTGTGGTAATCGATTTTTTTTTGATAATTTTCGATTCTGTGAGTAGAAAATTGAGGACAAATATTATATGAATATATATAATACTAGGTTGAATTGTATATAATTGTTTAATTGAGTTGTAGTTGAGATTAAATTTGTGATATTAAGATTCAAGTACATGTAATTTGGATAAAAACCAGATAGAAATTAACGGTGAATGACTAATCAAATGCTTGCTGAAACACTTCGTATCGCATAAAGGGATTAGTCATATTAAGTGAATAGTTGATTGGTGTAACTCTCTATATACCCATACAGAGAGGTATATTATTGGAGGTTTAAAAATGTGACACAACTAATTAGCAATATTTTATCTATGTACAATATATTACATAGTGTTCCAGCTAAACCACATCTAAAGACTACTCACGATCGTACTAATTGGGACAGCCACAATTTGGATCCAGATTTTCTTACATGGGTTTCAGAAAGAGACAGTGAAACCGTAGATGCACATACTCAAAGTATATACGTGGATGCAGTCGTGGAATTTGACAGAAGCGGGTAATTTCAATCATTTACGAAAGTAGTGTATAAAGATCCTAAGTACCGCGAGAAAAGGTACGTGATTTACGTAAAAAAGGGAGTGTACAACGAGAATTTAGAACTGAAGAAAAAAAAGACAAATATCATGTAGATAGGGATGGAATGGGAATTACAGTAATTTGTGCTGGCGGTAATTTCTTGCAAGGGTGGAACTACTTTGAGAACAACAACATTTGGTAAGCTTACCCTTCTTTTTCCCTAACATTGTGAAGATACATTATGTGGTTTCTCGCAATAGTGAGTTTCTTTTTCATGTTTTCTTTAGCTGTTTAGGGAAATGGGTTCATAGCAAGAGACTTGACATTCTGGAACACAGAAGGTCCACAAAACAGTCAAGCCATTTCCTTTAGAGTCGACTTAGATCAGTCAACATTTTTCCAGTGCAGTATTGAAGGTTACTAGGACACCTTATACGTTCATTCCCTCCGTCAATTATGTCGTGAATTCAACATTTACGGAACCAGAAATTTCATCTTTGGTAATGTCGGCTGACGTAATCCTAGGCTGCAAGATTTTTACTAGACAACCATACCCCCATCTTAGAGTTAGATTTGCATTGATTTATATGATTCGCAAATGTAAAGTTAAAATTCGAACAAATTGATCAAATGTCGTTCTTATTTTGCGTTGGTTGGTTTTGATTATGCTAGATCAAAAATGTCTATACAAAATGTTCTTAGGTGAACTCAAGGGCATACCATACCACATATCGGTGTCTACCTACAAGATCATATGTTTAATCATGGACAATTATATGTTTAAAAATATTTTACTGCAGTGTCTTATTTTATCGAACATGGAAAATATGTACGAAAAAGCTTATTGTTTGCCGACGCGCATTCCACTTTTCATCTTTAAGATAAGGTAAAGTTTTGGCACTTATGATAGGTGAGTTCAAAAAACTAAAGGCAAAGAAAAAGGCAAATCTATAAACAACAGTTAATAGTAGAATGTACAATCCCCTAGCCCGTGAAAGAATATGCAAGGAAAAAAAAAGGAAAAGGGAAGTCGAGAAGGGTAAGGGGACTTTGACTAAAGAGTTAGGATTTTTTATGGAAGAAGAAATAGTAGTTTGGTAATAAAGGAATAAAGGGACATGTGTCATCATAGAGATAGAGATGTATAAAAGAAAATAAAATAATACTTGGAAAGAGGTCTCTGAATTATTTTTATTTTAAGAAAAGGAAGCTGGTACTTGTTGTGACTTGGACCCAATATCTCTCCTCACTTTTACACCCAAAAAAGTAAGACAATTACTAAAGTGAGGAGTGATTATAGTTAACTATATTGAAACAAAAAAGAGTTTAGCAGACCCATCTATGAAAAGTCTACCAAAAGCAGTAGTTTCAATAAAGTATAAATAAATGGGGATAAGGTCTGTGAAAGAAGGTCAATCACCAAATAATGGAAACCCAACCTATGTGAAATGGACAAGCAAGGTTCAATTGATACCAACAAGTTATGGGAGTGATTATGGTGCATTAAGTCAAAATTTCCCAGTTTGTAAATTAATGCAGTGATTTTGCATGAATTTGGATGAATGTAAATCTTTAATAAGTTTATAGTTGTTTACAAATATATAACAGAAACATCTTAAGAGACTTACTTCAAAAAAGAGAGAAAGTTTGACTCTTTCATTTTTTGAAGATACCCTTTCTGAAGGTGCCCCCGCCGCATTCGGAAGAGGAGGTGTCCCCGCCGCATTCAGAAGAAGAGGTGCCTCGGCATTCGTCATAAGAGAATCGACAAAAGGAGCGACTGCTTAATAAGTATGGAATTCAGGTTGTTTTCTAAGAGAATCAGATCGAAGACTCATGAAAACAGGATTTGTGCACATGGTCGTTAACGTGTTAAGCTGCAGAACACGCTATTTGATGAAATCAATTTGTGTATTCAAGACTCATTCACCATTGAACCTCGCACTATGCCATTTTGGCCTCTTTGCAACAGATATGAACGTTACAGTGAATTTAAGTAACGTTTATATTCGTTTTGGTAATAGGGAGTAACAAATTTCACAGTGCATTGTACAATAGATATTGTCGTTGCATAAATTAATTAAAGCAACAAATCTGTTGTTTAAATAAGTTTTAGATGTTGCGTATTCTTATTATTAAGGAAATGGATAAATAAGATTTAAACAACGAGAAAGTATGATATTAGAAACGTCTAGGTGGGTCCTAAGATAAATGATGGTGGTGGCTATTTTTTGTACAGCGTTAATATATATTGCTCATTTTATGTAATAAAATAATGTTATTCTTAACAACGTTAATATCCTTTGCGAAATTTGATTAGTTTTTCTCAAAACAATTTGTTTGATTAATTCCCGCATATTCATGTACCTGTATACATAGATATTATTACGCCTACATATACAATTCTAGATAAATATTTACACCTGTCATAATTCTAAATTAAGTAGAAGACCCAACTTATCCATACGGAAAGAGAAATTATAACAAACAAAACCAATTTGATTGATCATCACCACCAATAACACGTTCGTTATCAGCTAAGGTTTGAAATTTTAAAAGAGATTCTAAGGAATCACTACATTATAGCATGTAATATGAATTAACATAAACTAAAATAACGAATTGGTGAATTAAAGATCAAACCAACAAGTATGGAAAACCTCTAATTTTAACTTAGCTGATTAATAACACTGTTAATCTTAACGAGACTGCATTTTAAGAGTCTTCTCTATATAATCATATTGTTGCATTTACATATTGTAGAACGTGAGTATGAAGCATAAAAAATAATTTTGTTTACCTATGGTTACAAAATAAACCTGAGAAAGTAAACCAAGGGCTTCAGTTTAGCAAGTTCAACATACGGTTCGGAGGGCAAAGCCAAAGCGGTCTCCATCAATGAACCAACTGAAGTGGAGTACCAAAGAAAAGACTCTTGTTCTTCTTCTTATATAGATTCTGATAGAGTTCCACGTGAAGTGGAAAGTGATAAGGAAGATAGAGAGAGCAATAACGGAGAAGAACGAGGAGGTGGATGATCCCCACAACAACCACAATAACTACCATAAGAAAAACAATGAGATAAATATACATCTCTATGAAAGAAGAAGAAGGGAACATACTTGCCAAAGGATGAGAAATTATTAAGTCGCAGTTCCTGAGCCCATTCATGGGTTACCGGGAGACGAAGGAGAGTTGCTATGGGAGTACGAGCACAGTTGGGCTGCTAAGATCTGTGCAACCAGGGTAAGTATCTTAACCTTATTGTATATATTTTCTACTTTTATTTAAACTTAATGCATTTTCTAATTCATCATGATATGTTATTTAGGATCATACTGATGTCGTGCATCTTCCAACACACCAATCATCATTCAGTAAAATGAAGTTATGACCACTGGATGGAGAAGCACCCGAAGTCAAACGGATCGTCGAAGAAACGGGGTTAATGTATAGAGTCAAGAACTCAGTGGTTTGGTATAACAAGGCCCTTGTTTATGCCTTTCTCGAGAGATATTGCGTAGAAACGGATACTCTGCATCTTCCGTTTGGGGAAATGATAATAACCCCAAACGATGTGTTGTTGATCACGGGTCTCAGCATTGGAGATAAAGTCGTGAGGGGGGCCAACTACATGAATGAGGTATATTGGAAGGAAATCTAGGAGTTTACCTCTATGGTGTTTGGTTGGGATGCAGACAAAACCAAGGCGGAGATGACGGTGGTGAAACAGAAAAAACAGAGAATTTTCCATCTCAGCCACCTTAGGGAAGAGTTCTTTGGAACACTAGGTCTTCATAAAAATGGTGAGTTGACCCTACATCGTGTCACTGCTACCGCCACCGCATATATTCTCTATATCCTGGGATTTGTTATATTCCCTGATGTTTCTGGTTCTCAGGTGAACATCAACTACATCCATTTAGTTCAACGATTGGATAGGGTTCGAGAGTACTCTTGGGGCAGTGTTTTCCTTGCATACTTGTTGAAGGATATGAGAAAGTTTACTAGGGTAGACATGATAAAAATCGGAGGGAATGTGTCTCTTCTCCAGGTAATTCAAGGGGTGTAGTTATGGAGCTATGTTTGTCTTACTATTCATATTCTCACCTATATTCATATGTTGATACAAGTGTGGATATACTTGACCTTCCCATAGTTTGATGAAAGGGACGGTGTGAAAGGAAAATCGGACGGTGAGTATTTTTGAAACAAATACTCCTTCAACGGCAAGACGAAGAATCAGGAGAAAGACCTCCTTGAGATGAGGCGGCGACTGGACAACTTGATGACGGTTTATGTTGTCTTTAACCCTTATAAGGAAGCATTTTTGGAAGGAAAGATGGTTGGGTTCCAGGAACAACTTTACCATGGACCTCTGTTTCACCCCATAGGATATGTAATGTACAACCCGACAACAGTGGCGAAGCAATATGGTGTTGTGCAAAATATCCCTAATGCAGTCAAATACAAATTTAATATGGAGAAATATAGTTCCCTTCAGAACGATATTGCGGTTGTCCACAGTCATTTACCAACTTAAGTTGTTTGGGAGAATAAGTCGGCTAACATATGCGGAATATGTAGGCCTGCGAACTTCGATGTGAAGCCATCAACGTTTCTCACACTCGTGTGATATGAATAGACGAGAGGCCCTTCATCAAGGACCAGGATAGAGCTCTTGATGTTCTGGTACGTGTTGTGGTCTCTTATGGTATGTTAAGAGGGTTTATAATGAGTTATAACTTGTTTTTTGTTTGAAATAAAAACAGAGAAGATGAATCACGTATGTGATTAACATGCCAAAAATGTGTATCGGGAGAGGAGAATATGTTGTGGCGAATCAGGCGGAGATTGAAGAATATCGGGCTCTGGAGGATGAACAAGAAGGTGCTAGATTTGCGGAGCCGGTGCCAAGAAGAAAACCAAGAGTGAGAAAGGCTGGTCGGGGTGAGTCAAGCAGTGGACAAGACAAAGATGACCAACAAGAACCTGCCAAACGAGGTCGAGGTGGTCGTGGAGAAGGCGGTGATGTGGTTGAATGAACGCTTTCTTGTTTTTCAAACTTATATCTTTCACTTTGGATAATTATGTCTTTAATTTATGTTTGTCGTTCGTATTTAAACATATAGATAATTAGGTTTATTAGTTATGAAGGAACGAATTTAGTTGGTTTTAAAATTGTTGTGTTGGTTAAGATGAGACAAAAGTACTACAATTTGGGCCAATTTATCAGGAACTCTGGTTGGTTTTACTGTCAAAATCATTCAACCCGGATAAATATATCAAACGATTCTGAACATAAATACAAAACATTTTTGTTGTTTTCAGAATCGGTTGATGTTAACGTTCATATAGAACGATTATATGGACTTTGAAAAGGCCAAGTTTCTGTTGGTTTTTAAGTTTAGATTAGTTGGATATGGGAATCATATCAAACGATTCTAGGTAGAGAAAAACTAGAATCGTTTTATGTGGGAAACCACATATAACGATTCTAAGCAGAGAAAAAACCAAACTTTTTGTTGGTTTTTTAGCCTAGAATCGTTCGAGGTGGGCATCCATAAAGAACGATTCTAGGGGAAAAAAACAAACTTTATGTTGCTTTTTGACGATAGAATCATTCGATGTCGCCAACCATATTGAACGATTCTAAGCAGAGAAAAGGCCAATTTTTGTTGTTGTTTTGAGCTTAGAATCGTTCGATGTGGATCTATGTATATAACAATTCTATCAAGCCTAGTGACATTTTCAATAACCCAGAATAGTTCGACGTGGAGTTACATATCTAACGATTGTTGCAGAATATTTCACCCAAATTTTGATTTTTTTGAAAAAAAATAGCCGTTGGAACTTCCTCTATATAAGAATGACCTCTATCCCTGGACCAACTTGCCCCAAACTTACACCTTCTACTCACTTCCACTTCATCCACTACTCAAATAAAGTCGGGGAAATGGATTGAGAACCAGAAGAAGATTTGGAGCTCGTCAAGTCGTTCATTCCCGTCTTCCGCGAACGTCAGTTTGAAATTTATTCGATGTTTTGGAAGAGAGTCAAAGAATTCTTCTATGACCGCACCAGGAACCCTGATAGACACATTTTAATGTCTAATTTGCACCTTAGTTTCTATTGAGTTAGTATTCGATTTTGCAAATATTACGTGTTTTTATGCTTTTGTAGGTACATTAGAAGAATAAAGATTTGTGGAAAAATTGGCTCAAAAAGTGATAAAGGCACCCCAAGGACAAGTGTTATTGGCACCCCAAGAATGGATAAGGGACACCCTAGAATCGGCCGAGTCAACCCAGCGAGTCAGCGAGTTAACTCCGAGTCGCCGATCCAACTCATCGGGTTTTCCTGTTTCAAACAGGAAAAGGAATTGGACGTGAATTCATGGACTTTTTGTGGTTGTTTTCAGACCCAATTGCAAGACGAATCCCATACAAGTTATAACATCGAGAAACAAAAAAAAAATCCCGGAAAATCAGCTCGGAAAATCATGAACTTGGCCGGAATCCTGTTTCGATTGGGAATGGAATTTGTGAGTTGTTTGAGAGAGTTCTATTAGGTTTAGAACTCTCTCTAGGGTTTGTAGACCCTATATAAACCAAGAGAAGCGAAGAAAAATTAGCGCGCAGCCCTAGAGATTAATTCCGAAGAGTTCAGGCCAACTTCCGTCACCGCCGATCATCTGCTACTGCACCGGCCGGCATGTTCTTCATCCAGCCATCATCGGAGAAGACGACTCAGCAACATCTATATCTGTTGCTGATTCAAACTGTTCTGTTGCCTATTGTTTCGTTTCCTTTGTTGCTTAGACTTTTCTGTAACAGCTGAACCTTCTTCTGTAACGCATATACACGTATCAAATCAGCTGTTACACCATTATTCAACCTTGTAATCGATATTTTGAGCAATGAAGAGATCCTTTGAGCAAGTTTTCTCCACCATGAGCTAAGTTTATTTACTGGGATGATGGAGGAGGTTTTTCTTTCAATTTTATGTGGTAAGTCTATTTTTAATTAATTATTTATAATTCTTTACTTGTTAAAATTGCATAGTTTCGAAATAGAAAAACGGTTTTCATTCAGTAGTGGTGTTTTTGTTTGATGGGTCATGCTGGGTTGACAACCTCTGATGTCCCATGCTTGTGATTTACCTCTACTTGTTTGCATAAAAATCTATTTTGGCAATATTTGAGCTTAATTTATTTAAAAGAATTGCATGATTAATCACATAAATTGTTGGAAATAACTGATTCCTGATTCTTGGTTTTCTCCATATTTTCTATATATCATCTCTAGTTTATTTTCCTGATTTTTATTTAATTAGATTAAATTCATTATTTTTTAAAATCATTACCTTCACAAGTTCGTGAATCGAACACTTTATTTACCACTTTTAAAACTACATCAATTTTTGGCGCCGCCGACGCGGACTTGTTTTTAGGTTTAGGGTTTTAGATTTATTTTTAGGTTCTTATTTTTTTTTTTTTTTTTTAGTTTAGTTTTATTATTTTACTTTGTTCTATTTTACGTTTTCTTTTGGTATTTCTCTTTTTGCTACAGGTTGAATTTTTGATCGAAAAGGGAAGTAAGCCAAAGTTTTGGAATTAAAGCTAAAGACTTGGAGTTAAAGGGAAAAGCTTAAAGAACGAAAAAGAAGATCGAAGATTTTATTTTTCTTAATTAGATTTTTAGTTTATTTTAATTAGTTTAGAAAATTGTATTAGGGTTTTTTATTATTTCTGTAATTTTTGTTTTATTTTCAGACACTTTTTGGACTTTCTTTTGGACATTTTTGGACACTTTATTTATTTTTAAACCCTACGGAAGGGTAGTTTTAAATATCAAACTGTGTGCAGGGAAGGACGACAATTACGATATTGTCTCGGCCCCTCGGGTTCGCACACTATTGAAAAGGATATTAGTGGCCCGAGTCGACTTCAACGGTTCATCGCCTGTCTGGTACGGGAGGTAAACTTCGACCAACCCACGAATCTCCTGTCAGTGGGTTTTCTGGACACCTTTGTATGCATATATGCTGAGGACTGAATACGGACTTTAATTTTTGCATAGTAAAGGGCAAGGCCTGGCCATATAAGATAAGGTTTCGGATTTCATCACCGTCTTCTTCTTGCCCGCCTTAGGAAAACGAAACCTACGCGAACCTAAGCCTAAAATCTTGACTAGAAAGAGACCTATAGGGTATCGAGCTTATTGGAAAATCGTTCAAAAGGACTGTATGGGTTACTTTATTAGCCTAACTCGAAGTTCAAGAAGATTATTTTAAGTTGATTAGAGCCGCCTTGTAACCTAGGGAAAAGTGCAAAAGAGACAGGGTTATCAAAGCTCCTTAGAGCTTATCCTGTTTCTCTTCGACTTAATCTAATGCGGATCGTTCTAAGAGGTCTGCTAAAATTGTAACCAGTTGCTTTTTGAAAGAATAGAAGCTGGTCTATAAACAATCTAAGTGGAGCCATCATGCTTGTTGTTTGCTAGATTTAGGTTTGATTTGGTTGAGTCAGGGCACGATTGTGTTTGATTAATTGCTTGTTAGGATTTAATTTTTGCATGCCAAGAACGCCCTTAAGGCGAACTTGGGATAGAGATCCTCAAGGTAGGTTAATTAGTGGAAGACTGGTAGTTCACCTTAACCTTGAGAAGCCAACTGAGAGTGAACTAGTCACTCCCGAGACCGTGTCAGCAATGACATCTCTGAATGATTTGTTGAATCCGACCCGGACCTCACGTCCATCTTGCATCAAGTTAGCCGCTACTGAAGCGAGCTACGAACTGAAACCCGGAATCATCCAGATGCTTCCATTATTCTTAGGAAAAGAAAACGAAAATCCCTATTTTCATGTTAGGGAATTCGAGGAAATATGTAGCACAATCAGGATTAGAGACTTGAATGACGAGTCTATTAAACTTAGATTATTTCCCTTTTCACTAAGAGATAAAGACAAGTCGTGGCTGTATAGCTTGGCCCCTCAGTCAATTGAAACCTATGCCCAACTTACTTCAGCTTTTATTCAGAAGTTCTTTCCTAGGAACAAAATTTCGTCTGTTAGGCAGAAAATATGCACGTTTTCCCAGCTAGAGGGAGAGTCTCTGTATGTGTATATAGAAAGGTTCAATGACTTATTGTCCCAATGCCCAGACCATGGAATAGAGGAGTTAAGGCTAGTTCAGATCCTCTATGAGGGTTTGGACTACGCATCTATAACCTTGGTCGAGTCTTTGTCAACCGGAGGGTTCGACAGTAAGACTCTTGCTGAGGCGATGAAACTTCTACGTGACATCGCCGAAAAGACCCAGCAGTGGGAGAGCATTAAGGAGCCAAAAAGAACAATTCTTCTAGGAAGAGGAAATGTTAATAGGGTAGAAGGATCTTTTGATACAAAGGCCCAAATAGAAGCCTTATCTAGAAGGCTAGAACTGGTCGAAATGAATCAAGCTAGTAGTTCACAGCCCAACCAATTCGAAGAGCAGGCTTTTGCTCTTTATAATAACACTAGATTTGATAACCAAAGAAAGTTCGACCCATATTCAGAATCTTATAACCCTGGCTGGAGAAACCACCCGAACCTTTCCTGGTCGAAAGGCCAGGCTCAAGGTCAGTTTAGTAATGCTAAAGGTCCTCCAGGCTTCAGTTATAAGAATTCGGCTGGTCCAACTCAGCCCAGCAATGACGAAAAGAATGAGCAGAGATTCCATACCTTAGAAAGAGCTATTTCTAGTTTACAAACCTCAGTTAGTGACATTGCTGCGGCTCTGAGAGAGCGAGAACCTGGTAGGTTCCCTAGTCAACCCGAACCCAATCCTAGAGGAGTCAATGAAATGTCGACTGGGGAGAAATCATCCAGTCACGTGAATGCAATTACGACCATCAGGAATGGTAAGGTAGTGGATAACAAGGTAACTAGGCCCGTTAGTGAACAAACTGTAGTTCATCCTGACCCAATAGTTGAAGAGACTGATAAAGTCTCTGACGAGCCTGAGGCAACCCCTCAGAGAACCGATTTCATGCCTAGAGCCCCATACCCAAGGTTGTTAGCACCTACTAGGAAGGAATCCAATTTTAATGAAATAATGGAAGTTTTTAAGAAAGTCACGATCAACCTTCCATTATTAGATGCAATTAGGCAGATTCCTGCTTATTCCAAGTTTCTTAAGGACATGTGTACGCGAAAGCGAAAACTTAGCGTACATAAGAAAGCTTTTCTAGCTAGTCATGTAAGTTCAATTATACAGAGTAGTACGGCCCTTAAGTACAAAGACCCAGGTTCCCCAACCACAGCTTGCACAATAGGAAACTACCGGGTAGAAAGAGCCTTACTCGATTTAGGAGCCAGTGTGAACTTACTGCCGTATCATGTGTACCTCCAGCTAGGACTAGGCGATTTGAAACCGACTCAGATGACTTTGCAGTTAGCTGATGGGTCTGTGAAAATTCCTCGTGGTGTCATAGAGGATGTTTTGATTGAAGTGGATAAATTTATTTATCCAGTGGACTTTGTTGTGCTTGATACCAGACCTGTGCCTGATCCAGAGAATCATATACCGGTTATACTAGGTCGCCCGTTCTTAGCAACATCTAATGCGATCATTAACTGTCGTAACGGTGTTATGAACTTGTCTTTTGGTAACATGACTATTGAGCTGAATATCTTCAACATTAGTAATCAACCACCTGAGCTAGATGACCCCACCTTAGAAACTGTCAACATGATAGAGATCCCAGTTCAGGAGTCATTACCAAACACTTTGATAGAAGACCCGTTAGAAAAATGTCTAGCCCACTTTGGATTAGAGTTTGATGAGTTAGGCCCATCAGAGACCTTACCTGTGATTGTAGATTCAGATTTGGATAGTGACCAAGAGAATAGGCTAGTAACCGTGCTTCAGGACAATAAGAAAGCTTTAGGATGGACCATAGCAGATATTAAGGGAATTAGCCAACAGTTTGTATGCACCAGATCCATTCAGAGGAGGAATCCAAACCGTCTAGGGAGATGCAGCGTAGGCTCGACCTATTAGAAGATCCATTAGAGAAATGCCTAGCCAACTATAAAATTGATGGCGATAATGATAGTGTTATTAATGAAGTGAGCACTTTGTTAGGTTCTGCACCACCAGATTGTAATTTAGACGAAGCAATTGACTATTTTCGAGAATCTGACGATCCGGAAATGAGGGAAATTGTTATTAGTCTATCTAGAGACATTGAAAACTCTAAGTTTGGGGGTGACTATCATTCTCCATGTGTTATACCATTAACTCTTAGGAAGGTCCCTAGCTTGGGACCTGACATATGCACGTCTGCCATTGTACAATATCATCTTCGAGCTAGATCCACTGATCCTCCTGTTCAGAAAGAAGTTCAGTTTCCAAAAACCAATCCTCTGGGCAATGTGGTTTACCTAACTAGGGATCAAAGTGTGTTCAGATTGTTTATCTTCGTAGCTTGCTGCTGTTTCCTTCTATTGTGGATAACACTATTTGATTCAGATGATCCACAGTTGTTCCGATTATTGCTATATGATTTAAGGAGGTAACTTATGCTCATGCGACACGGTAATATCTTTCCCTAATTTCTTTTCGTGCAGTGTTTAAAAACATTGAGGACACTGTTTAATTTAAGTTTGGGGGTATTGGGAGACTTTTTAGGATTAATAAGATTTGGAATTTAGAAGCATGTGAACAATTCAGGGTGACACTAACCACTCTAGGTAGATGGAAACTTAGCCATTTTTCTATAAGGATTGGTGTGCCCAGCTAGATGGTCTATTCATAAAGGAGACAGAGTTCAGGTGTTAGAAATAACATGATAGTTGTCACCACCACATCACGTTCTGTTTTATTATTTGCAATTTCGTGTTTCTCTGAGAGTATTGGTGGGTCCTAGCATCGACATGTTAATTAGCGCTGGAATGACATTTAGTGTGTTGAGATCATGCCCCACATGAATAATACGTTTGTGTTTTAGAGTTATGTGTGTGGTCCCCCTGTCTCCGTCGCCTAAGCAAGCGTGGAATGCAGGATCCATGGGAACACACATGTATTAAGTGTCAGAAAAAAAGAAAAAAAAATCGAAAAAAGTTAGAAAAAATTGAGAAAAAAATAGTATTTGGTATTTTAAAGTTCTCCCTGTCTCCGTCGTCTAAGCAAGCGTGGAACGGAGGATCCATGGGAACTTGTAAATATTTTAGTTAGTAGTAACCGTTGAAAATAAATGGGGAGTATCTCGACACACTAGGTTTCATCTCGGTACTGACCTTCAGACAGATATGGGACACATCGTTCGCCTTGGTCAACATTTGCGATCTTCTACAGTCTACGTCATCTTCTAAGTCTTTTCATGTGATGGGTGGTTACATAACTGTCTGAGTAGAACTCTGTTGTCTTAGATATGAATTTTAGTATGCTTGAGTTAACACTCGTGTACAGGGATTGGATCCATAAAGGGTAATGGTCCCTATAGCCGAATATCTGAGTAGCCAACTAACTAGCTTGTTTAGTGTCTATCCTTAATAGTTCACGTGTTGCTAAGATCTAGATTAAGGTTTTGTGGTTATACCTCTTGTAAACCCTCACGAGACAAAACTCGTCCACTAGGGACACCTAGGGGTTTAACGGCTTACTGCATACGCTAAATGTAGTCACGATTCCTGCGAAAGTGAGTTAGGATTTTTACTTTATTTTTAGAATAGTTTGCTCGAGGACTAGCAAAATAGTAAGTTTGGGGGTATTTGATAGACATATTTTAGTGTCTAATTTGCACCTTAGTTTCTATTGAGTTAGTATTCGATTTTGCAAATATTACGTGTTTTTATGCTTTTGTAGGTACATTAGAAGAATAAAGATTTGTGGAAAAATTGGCTCAAAAAGTGATAAAGGCACCCAAGGACAAGTGTTATTGGCACCCCAAGAATGGATAAGGGACACCCTAGAATCGGCCGAGTCAACCCAGCGAGTCAGCGAGTTAACTCCGAGTCGTCATCCAACTCATCGGGTTTTCCTGTTTCAAACAAGAAAAGGAATTGGACGTGAATTCATGGACTTTTTGTGGTTGTTTTCAGACCCAATTGCAAGTCGAATCCCATACAAGTTATAACAATCGAGAAACAAAAAAAAAATCCCGGAAAATCAGCTCGGAAAATCATGAACTTGGCCGGAATCATGTTTCGATTGGGAATGGAATTTGTGAGTTGTTTGAGAGAGTTCTATTAGGTTTAGAACTCTCTCTAGGGTTTGTAGACCCTATATAAACCAAGAGAAGCGAAGAAAAATTAGCGCGCAGCCCTAAAGATTAATTCCGAAGAGTTCAGGCCAACTTCCGTCACCGCCGATCATCTGCTACTGCACCGGCCGGCGTGTTCTTCATCCAGCCATCATTGGAGAAGACGACTCAGCAACATCTATATCTGTTGCTGATTCAAACTGTTCTGTTGCCTATTGTTTTGTTTCCTTTGTTGCTTAGACTTTTTTGTAACAGCTGAACCTTCTTCTGTAACGCATATACACGTATCAAATCAGCTGTTACACCATTATTCAACCTTGTAATCGATATTTTGAGCAATGAAGAGATCTTTTGAGCAAGTTTTCTCCACCATGAGCTAAGTTTATTTACTGGGATGATGGAGGAGGTTTTTCTTTCAATTTTATGTGGTAAGTCTATTTTTAATTAATTATTTATAATTCTTTACTTGTTAAAATTGCATAGTTTCGAAATAGAAAAA